>PVKS010011695.1:0-55927 GCA_004027875.1 Aplodontia rufa | reverse complement strand
TTGTTCAAAAATAAAAATAAAAAAAAAAAGAATTCTGCCTCACTGGAAATGTACAACTGAGATAGTCTGGCTAAATGAAGTCACTAGCTCCAATTTGATAATAGCCTTATTAGGTAAATAGGTATTCTTTAGTTTGGAATGACCACTGTGAAACAAATTATAAATTATAAGGTAATCAACTGTAAATTTGCAAACCATATTATACATTTACTACCAAAACAATAGAGAAAATGCTTGATATTTTGAATTTCTCTATAACATATCATCCTCAATGAACAAGTTTGGAGACGGTAACAGATACCAAGTATTTGCAAAGACGAGGATAGTAGATCCTTATCAAGTCTGATATCCCTTGTGTCTTCTTCATCTACTTTCCAATACTGATAGTTTAATAAGCCAGGAGGAGAGTAGTGAGAAAAGTAGCTGGAAATTTTTGGCATTAGAGTTCATTCATTGCTATGATCATAAATAAATATTATTTTCTGACATGCAAAAGAGAGAAGATATTTAGTACAGTAGTTTTATACTTAAAAGATATTTCCTACTAAGTTGTATTCTGCAATTCTAAGTAGAATACATGCTACTATTAGTTAGTTAGTTAAAGCTTTGAGTATACAAAATTATGATCATGTCAGTTTCCCAGTCCGTCTGTTAGAAAAATAACCCAAGTGAAGCAGTTCTCTAAGCAATTTATTTTGCTACACTTCTCATTTATCTTATGGTCCTAAAACAGGACATTTCATATTACATGTCTCTAAAGTACAAGAAAAGAGTAGCAGAAATAGGAAGTTAAATGTTTAAACATTTCACATTGATGGTAAGGCACTATGGAGAACATCAACAACAAGAGCAAATAATATCAGCCTAAAAATGTTGTTGAAAACAACTATATTCTTAACTATGGTGTTTCTGAATAGCATCATCATGAAGGTGACCCTCAAATAGGTTTTTTTAAAATGTTATTTTTTTAATGTGGAAGAGTTACATAAGAAAATTTGAGATTGCTAGTTTCTGCTTGTACAAATATCTCTATAAAATTTCTTTGATGAGGTTCAGTTTTTAAAAAATCTGTATAAAAATTGGAATCAATAACATTACTGAATAAAGAGCAAAGAAGCTTCTCACAAAAGGGTAATTAATGAACTTTATCTCTTAAATTCACTCTTTGTCTTGAGTAAAGTATTATATGCGTTGTATTCCATTTTCTGGAGGTGAATGTTACTTTTTCTTTTTGTGGGACATCTTCCTCACTTTACCAAAGCATATTAGCTACACAGTGTGGTATTTTATTAATTTGTATTAGTTAAGATGTGGTTATGTAAGACTGGCAATAAGAAATGGTGTTCCAGGAATTATATGATTCAACAATTGGCAGATTTCCCTAGATAACAATGTTTGTGTCAAATACAGACAGTGCATAATTATTGAAAACCTGGTGGTATATCCACCTGCACTTGGTACGGTGCCACAGATCTCAAGTATGTGTAGTATCTTCCCCTGGTGTGTGGAAGTGTTATTATAAAATTAATCCAGGACATCCATGCTCAGGGTCTTCTAAATTGGAATCCCACAGCAGTAAAATGGAAAGAATGCTGAGATAAAGTTACAGATAACTTTGTCTGCAATTGTAATTAAATAACTTTGAGACAGGGATGGACTTCAGAGATTGCACAAGTCAAAATTCTTATTATAAATTAGGAAAGTGAAGCTCTAAAGTGATACATAGACTTGTCCAAAGTCTCATTGCCAAAGTTGCAAAGCATTTTCCTTTCCAGTCCAGTGTTTTCCGATGACATTGCGCTGACAGATGCAGTTTCTCCAAGTTTCCTCATATGTAAAATGAGAACGCTAGACTAGAGCAGCGGCTTTCACATAGAGTACTTCGTGTAGTCCTGGGAGTCACTTGAAAATGGGCATATGACAATGCAAGAGAGCCAGGGTTAGGGCCTCAGGCAAGTTCTCTGTAGAATTTTATTTTAAAAAATTCATGACTAAATAAAAATTTGAGAATTTTATTCTCATAAGTAAAATAATTTAGTCATTTTTATTATGGGTTTTTATGTTCATCTGCTTATGGATGTGAGATAGCAAATTTTAAAAGTATTGTTTTTCAGACACATTATTTCTAAAATATATAATATAAGAACTGTTGCTTATTGAAAGCTTACTAAGATCCAGGCACTGTTCAGTGAGACTTACATATAATAACTCACTTAATCCTTATAATAACTCCCATAAAGTATAGGTACTAATGTTGTCCTCATTCTACATATAAGGAAACTAAGGTACAGATATATTAAGTAATTTACCTAGTGGCACATAATTAGAAAATGGCAGTTTCAGGTTGAATATGGATATGGGGTCCACTGGGTCATGACTTCAATAGATATACTTTAAATTACTCACTGGCAGAATAAAACAATATCTATAGTCATTGTAGTGCACAAAAAGCTTTCTTTTCTGTAAAGTGCATTTGCACTCTCATATTTACCCATACCAATGCTTATCTTTGAATTAATAACTTGCATAAATAATTACCAATAGAAGAAAACAACAGAAGCACAAATATTATCATTATGTGATCTACCAGGTCTTGATAAGTTATCTGAAATTTGCCTTTGTAAGCACATGGTAAAGAAGCAAGATTAAAAACAACTTACAATATCTAATGCTGACACAGATGTAGGTCCAAAATGAATACAAAATTTTAATAGAGTCATTTTCATGAAATAGCTATCAAGGAATGGAGTATTGGACATGCTATTTTCTTCCAAGATGAATGCACTGATTTAGGAAAAGACTGGGCAAATGTGAATACAGCAATTAATAGGCACCTATACAAAAAGGAATTTTGAAGGGATCTTCTTTGATTGCTAGGACAGAACTCATAATCATGTGGCCTTAGCATTCACTTCATAGCTCCAGCTGAAAAAGCTTCCCTTTCCTATCATCCTTCTGGGGTCATTTCAGTCCCACACTCGTTTTGGGAAACTTCTTTAAGAACTCCATCCATTCAATTAGTATTTACTGCATTTTATTTACTTTTTCTCACTATAAGAACTAATTTGTTTTATCAGTCTTCAAGATCTGCATTGTATTTCATATAATAAAAACATTACTGATTAAATGACAATGTCACTAGTCACACACTCCAAAACATTTAGAGGACATCAGCTGCCATCTATAAATTTTACTATAGCTTTCAAGAAGTAATATGCCCTAAGCAACTTAGCTCCTGTATCCAAATAAAAAAATAAAAAGGGCTGAGGAAGTGGCTCAGTGGTAAAGCACCCGTGGGTTCAATCCCCAGTAACAAACAAAGCTATGTTAAACTGTCAGTACTCAAAGAAACTTTCTTTCAGATTGTTTCCAAACTCCAATTTATTTTACATGAGTTCTCTGAGTTATCTTTCTGAAGTCTAGATCTAATTCTAACACTTTAGAAGTCTTCAATGGTCTCCTTTACCTAGTCCCAAAAGATGGAGTTAACATTCCTCAGCCTTCATGTAAGAACTTCCAAGGTCAGATCACACCCTAACTTGCAAATCTTCCACAAATCTCCACCTGATTTCAAGCCATGAAACCACTGTTTTATGAAGGCAACTACCTACCCTTGGTTTAAACTGCATTCCCTAAACATTTTAAACTATAATTATTGTATTGTGTTGCAATCCTTTATTTGAGTCTAGTTCTCCTTCAGAACTGTCAGCTTCACAGACCTGTGACTCCGTATGTAGACTGGTCTTTTTTTCTACTTGTGTATATAATTTAACAGTTTGCATACAATCACTAACAGGTATTTCATAAATGCATGCAAAATCACATTAAAAGTCAAGGTTACAAGCTTTGAGTCAAGTAGTCCTTTCTGATTAAAAAAAAAATAATTGGTTTTGAGTCTCCCTGGAAGGTGCTCAGTACACCACTAGTAGGACCCCCCATCCAGAGCAGCCCTGCTCAGGACCAACAAGAGGAGGTTCCCGCCTTGAGCAGCACCTCCTACCTACCTACACCTGCTGGGGCATGTTTGAGTCCTGCTGGAAGGTAGTTCTCCATTTTGGTAGGTTCAGGCTTGCAACTTTGAGCCTGGAACCAAAAGGTAGAGCCACAGCAGGACCCAGGCAGAAACAGCATCTGGAAGAAGGTGATCATAAAGAATTGGTGGCTCATCTGACCCTTTTACTAGCAAGAAAAAAACCACCTGGAGAACTGCCTGCTTTCCCCTCAGGAAATCTCAATTCACAGATCCACAGGAAGCTATTCAAAATGAAGAATCAAACAAGGAAAGGTTCACCTCAAACCCAAAGCTCCCCCAAAAAGGATGCCATGGATAGGGGTCAAGATGAAAAGCTTGAAAATATTATCAATGATCTTATTACTAAACTGAACAATGAACTAAAAGGAGATATAATAAAGGGACTAAGTGAGAAAACTAAACAGATGAAAAACTCTATTATCAAAGAAACAGACATACTCAAAAAGGAAGTAACAGAGCTAAAATCTGCAGTCAATGACATGAGAGGAACCATGGAAGAATTTAATAATAGACTAACTTCTATAGAAAACAGAACCTCAGCTCTTGAAGGAAGACCTTCTGACAATGAGGACAGGCTGAGCAAGCTAGAGTGCATGGATGATGAAAAAGAAAAATACTCACAGAACACGAACAGAATTTTAAGAATGTCTGGGACAAAATGAGAAGAAGCAATTTAAGAGTAATTGGCATACAGGAAGAAATTGAAATACAAACAAATGGGATAAGGAATATTCTCAAAGAAATTGTTAAAGAAAATTTTGCCAATATAAAAATAGAGTCAGATATGCTCATCCAGGAAGCTTACAGGATATCCAATAGGCCTAATCAAATGAGAAGCTACCAAGACACATCATATTCAAAATGTACAACAGAGAAATCAAGGAAAGAATATTGAAAGCAGCAAGGGAGAAACGCCAAATCACATTCAGAGGCAATCCAATCAGAATCCCATCTGACTTTCAGTTCAGACTCTGGAAGCCAGAAGATCGTGGAAGGAGATCTTTCATTGCCTGAATGAACACAACATGCAGCCAAGAATGCTATATCCAGCAAAACTCAGCTTCAAATTTGAGGGGGAAATAAGAACTTTTCATGATAAGAACAAACTTGCAGCATTCGTGAACAGAAAGCCAGCATTACAAAGAATTCTCAAAGATAAACTCCAGATACAAGTACAAGCTAGTATTCCTCAAAATGCACAATCAGAAGAAATTCAATAAAGGTACAGGCTATCAACAGACAACTAAGACAGCACAGAATCCACTAATAAAACACAATGAATATGAACCACAATCACCTAACAATCCCAACACTAAATGTGAATGGTCTCAATGCACCAAACCAAAGACACAGACTAGCAGATTGGCTCAAAAAAACAGAATCCAACAGTATGCTGCTTACAGGAAACTCACCTTAAAGCCAGTGATGCCCACAGATTAAGGGTGAAAGAATAGAAAATAATATAACAGGCATATGGCCCAAGAAAGCAAGCTGGAGTTGCAATTCTTATATTTGACAAAGTGGATTTCAAACATAAATTAATCAAAAGAGATAAAGAAGGCCACTATATCCTAGTAAAGGGAACAATACAACAGGAGAAAATAATCATAGTAAATATATATTCTCCAAACACCAATGCTCCCAACTATGTGGGGAAAAAAAAACTTCAAGATATAAAACCACTTGTGGACCTCAACACAATAGTACTGGGAGACTTTAACACTACTTTATCACCAAAAGACAGATCATCAAAGCAAAGAAACAATAAAGAGATCTCCAGTCTAAACAACACCATAAATCAAACAGACTTAACAGACATCTACAGAATATTCCACCCTAAATTGGCAGAGTATACCTTCTCCTCAGCAGCACATGGATCCTACTCCAAAATAGATTATATTCTACTTCACAAAGGAAATCTCAGCAAATATAAATAGTAGATATTATTCCATGTATCCTATCAGACCATGATGCCATGACAATTAACAGCAAAAACTATGGCACAAAACACACATATATGTGGAGATTGAATAACATCCTATTAAATGAAGAATGGATCCAAGAAGACATGAGAAGAGTAATTAAATAATTCTTGGAAGAGAATGAGAATGAGGACACAACATATTGAAACCTCTGGGACAGCATGAAAGCATTCATAAGGGGAAAATTTATTGCACTGAGTGTCCACATTAAGAATCAGGAGAGATCCCTAAAAAAAGCTTATGCTCCAACTCAAATCTCTACAAAAGGAAGGACAATCTAATCCCAAAGCCAGCAAAAGATAGGAAATAATTAAGATCAAAGCTGAAATCAATGAAATTGAGAACAAAAAATAAAATAAAATAAAAAGAATTGATGAAACAAAGAGCTGGTTCTTAAAAAAAAAATAAAATTGACAGACTCCTACCTAATCTAACTAAAAGAAGGAGAGAATCAAAGCAAATCAACAAAATCATTAACGAAAAGGGGGTGATCACCAATGACCCCCTTGAAATCAAACAGATTATCAGAACATATTTTGAAAAACTATACTCCTCTGAATCAGATAATCTGGATGACATGGATAAATTTCTAGACACACTCACAACATCCCCAAATTGACACAGGATGAAATTGAAATCCTATACAGCCTAATAACAGGCACCAAAATCCATACAGCAATTAAAAGTCTTCCAAAGAAGAAGAGCCCAGGACCTGATGGATTCTCTGTGGAGTTTTACCACGCCTTTGAAGAAGAGCTAGCAGCTCTCCTTATGAGGCTATTCCAAGAAATTGAAAAAGAGGGAACTCTCCCAAACACTTTTTATGAAGCAACCATAACTCTGATACCAAATCCCAACAAAGACATATCAAAAAAAAACTATGGACCAATATCCCTCATGAATATTGCTGCAAAAATCCTTAATAAGGTTCTTGCAAACCACATTAAAAAACACATCAAGAAAGTAATTCATCCTGATCAAGTGGGCTTCATTCCTGGTATGCAAGGCTGGTTCAACATATGCAAAACAATACATGTAATTCATCACTGAAACAGAATTAAGCACAAAAACCATATGATCGTCTCAGTAGATGAAGAAAAGGCCTTTAATAAAATCCAGCAACCATTTATGCTCAAAACTCTAGAGAAAATAGGGATCAAAAGAACTTATCTTTGTAAAGGCCATATATGCCAAACCCTCAGCTAGTATAATACTAAATGGAGAGAGGTTGAAAGTATTTCCGCCAAACTCAGGAACAAGACAAGGCTGCCCACTTTCACCACTTTTATTCTATATAGTCCTTGAGACCCTAGCTGGAGCAAGCAGGAGAAAGAAACCAAAGGGATAAGAATAGGAAGAGAGGAAGTCAAACTATCCTTTTTTTGCTGATGACATGATCAGTTGATGGTATCTGGAATATCCAAAAAACTCCACCAGAAAATTGATAGAGCTTATAAACAGATTTGGCAATTAGTAGGCTACAAGTTCAATACCCATAAATCAATAGCTTTCCTATATGCCAACAATAACAGGGAAGAAGAAGAAATTAGGAAATCAGTCCCATTCACAATATCCTCTAAAAGAATAAAATACTTGGGAATTATCTAACAAAAGAAGTAAAAGACCTCTACAATGAAAATTATTGAATACTGGAAACACAAATCGCAGAAGACCTGAGAAGATGGAAAAGTGTTCCATGCTCTTGGTTAGGCAAAATTAGCATAATTAAAATGTCCATTCTGCCAAAAGCACTGTACAGATTCAATGCAATCCCCATCAAGATTCCAATGTCATTCCATAGAAAAAGCAATTGTCAATTTCATTTGGAACATCAAGAAACTCAGAATAGCCAAAACATTACTAAGCAAGAAAAATGAAACAGGTGGTTTCGCAGTACCAGATCTAAAACTATACTATCTGGCTATTGTATTAAAAACAGCATGGTATTGGTATCAAAATAGGAATGCAGACCAATGGAATAGAATAGAAGACTCTGAGACAAAGCCCCAAATCTTTAAACATCTGATCTTTGACAAAGGAGGTCAAAATATAACATGGAGGAGAGACAGTCTATTCAACAAATGGTGCTGGACAAACTGGACAGCTACTTGCAGAAAATTGAAATTAGATCCTTATCTCTCACTGTGCACAAAAATAAATTCTAAATGGATCAAGGAATTAGGAATTAAGCCAGCTACCATACATCTGCTAGAAGAAAAATTAGGACCAACACTGCAGCATATGGGAATTGGTAATGACTTCCTAAACAAGGATCCTAAAGTGAAAGAATTACAGTCTAAAATCAAAGAATGGGATGCTATTAAACTACAAAGTTTCTGTACAGCCAAGGAAATAGTCAAATCAGTCCAGAGATAACCTACAGAATGGGAAACAGTCATGGCCTGTGATCCCTCTGACAGGGGACTAATATTTAAAATTTATATAGAACTCAAAAAACTCAATGACAAAAACACAAACAATCTAATCAATAAATGGGCCAGAGAGCTAAACAGAAACTTCACAACAGAGGACATTGAGCAAGCCAATGTATACATGAGAAAGTGTTCTAACTCACTAGCAACCAGAGAAATGCAAATCAAAACTACCTTAAGATTTCACCACACTCGAGTCAGACTGGCAAATATGAAGAAGATGAATAATAACAAACGCAGGAGGGGTTGTGGGGAGATAGGAACACTAGCACACTATTGGTGGAATTGCAGAATGGTCCAGTCACTCTGGAAAGCAGTGTGGAGACTCCTCAAAAATTAGGGTTGGATCCACCATACGATCTGGCTATCCCTCTTCTGGATATTTTCTCAGGGGAGTTAGAATCAGCACATTACAGTGACACAGCAATATCCATGTTCATAGCAGCTCAATTTACAATAGCTAAATTATGGAACCAACCAGATGCCTCTCATTGGATAAATGGATCCAGAAGCTCTGGTATGTGTGTGTGTGTGTGTGTGCGTGCGTGTGTGTGTGTGTGTGTGTGTGTGTGTGTATTTCTACTCAGCTATTCGAAAGAATGATATTGCATCTATTGAAGGTAAATGGACAGCATTGGAAGAAATCATGCTGAGTAAAGTTAGTCAAATACAGAGAGTCAAGGGCAGAATGGTATCCCTCATGTGTGGAGGCTGGACCTAAAACCAGGCTCAGGAGTAAAGCAGACAAACTCATGTTTTAGATCCATAGAACAAAAATGCAAACTGTTAATATTTATATGATGATACAGTTCCAATATACTTCATAAGATATTTGAACGAGCTATGCTGCATGCCTGTACAAAAACGTAAATGTTTAATCCCATTGTCAAATATTTTGAAGAATAACAAGGGATGATAGGAAGGGAGGAGAAGGTGAAATGTTAGAACTAAGATAAAGCAAGGTACATTACAAGAAGTTATAAATGTCACTGTATATACTATAGCCATATATATAGAAAATGTTCTTCATAGGTATAAGAATTATGTCACTGTATTTGGGATTTTTAGGAACAATATAGGACCCAGAAGAAAGGCAAGGGATCAGGGGATGGGAGGAGGGAGGTAGAGGGATGTGTGTGGGGGGGATATTGAACAAATTGTATTGCTGAATTTTGTGCATTTAGGAGTATGTGACAACTAATCCCAACATTATGTAAAACTATAATGCACCAATAAAAATAAATTTTTAAAAAAGCTCAAAAATAGGGAATTAATTTGTACAGTATTTCTGAAAATTATTAGTAAAATTTTAAAAGAAAAAAAGAACTGTTTTTCATTTTAGCTTTCGAAAACCTACTCATTCTTCAGGGTTCTGAAATTGTAATTCTCACCTAGTCACTAGAGCTTGAGGAGAGCAGGTCATATCATTCACCTTTGACTTGGTAGATACAATTAGGAGATACTTGATAAGTATTTAGTTGACCAAACCATTAAGAAATAGAAGTTCAGATTTCATAGAGATCTGAGAAAACTCATTGCAAACCTACCAACATCTGTGCACTGATTGTTTCAGGAGATTGTAATTATACATCAGTCTTAAGGTTAATGTGCAGTAATGGTTGTATATTACCTTAAAAGTGGCAATCTAATCAGCAATTAACAAATTTCTCAAATGTGAATTTGTGATTGCAAGTTCTCACATGCTTTACTCTCTTAACAGCTTCACTATTTGCCTGAGCCTTATATATTACCTATTTCAACTATAAGCCATTGGGTTTTATTAATGGAAAAATATCAGAAACCAAGTAATAGACTGGATATATTCAAAGATCTGGAGAGCTGAAGTGGGTTGCTCACAGATAGAACAAAAACATTTCCTAAAATAGATGACAGACAAAGCAATATAATCAAGTTTGGTAGGCCCAGCTGTCATGCAGAATGAGAAGGGAGTGCTTAGCTCTGAGAGCTTAACTAAAAACCCTGTCTTGTCCAGCAACAATCAGTAAGCCATTGGGCAGGCTGCAAGGGTCTGAATCAGTAGCACATAAACCAAGAGTTGTGAGAAGTCAATGGTACAACCAATATGGTAAACCTGCAAGTCATATGAAGATTTTATAATGTCACTGTCTGATTGTTTGTGCCCCACAAATTCATATGTTGAAATCTTGACCACCCCCAAATGATGGCATTAGGAGTTGGGCCAGGAGAAACAATGAAGTCATGAGGGTGGAGCTCTCATGAACAGAATGTAAAAGACACCAGAGGGTTCTCCAGCCTTTGTTCTGCTTCCACATGAGGACACAGGCAGTCAGCAGTTTGCAATCAGGAGGATATTCTTGCCAGAATCCAACCTGCTGCCACCCGGTTCATTCCTATTGCTTATGAACTAGTCTGTGTTGCCTTGACATGGCCGAGACTACCAAAGTAGTCACTCATGCATATCAACTTCTTTACACTCTCATTTTAAAATAACACGAAAGTATTTTAATGTAAAAATACTTTTTTAATGTAAAAATACATATATTAAAATATGTTGATTTATTTGCCCAGTCTATACACATTTTTTAAGAACCCTGGACTGTTCGAGGTAGTATTCTAGATGCTGGGAATACAGTGTCTACTAAGACAGAGTCTTTGCATTCACAAATAAAATAATTTCCAGTGGTAATGAAGAAGCATGAGGAAAATGAAGGAATAAAGTGCATGGTATGGAGGGAAGAGGTTGCTGTAATTCTAGTAAGATGTGAGCTTTAGGATCAGAAATGGAACTTTCACTGCATTTCCTCATTTTTTAAATTTGGTTGCATTTTTGTGTCTAGATCCTTCCTCTTTCCTCCCTCCCTATCTTCCTTCTTTCCTCCTTTTCTCCCTTTTCCTCTGCTTTCCTCTCCTTTAATTTATTCTCTTCTTCATTCAAACAAGGTTCATTGGTGCTCTATCCTCTACATTCTGACAAACATAATTTCCTGCCTGTGCTTTTTATATTAGAACAATGACTTGGCTGGATATAAAATTCTTGAGGTAGTGCATTGTCCTCAATGTTGTAAATCTTCCATTATATTGTGCATTTAGGTGTGGAAAATCTGAAGAACTTGGATTCTCCCAAAATGACTTGTAGTTCCTACCCTAATTCTTTCTTTCTCTTGAAATTAATAATGTCACCAGGACATAATGTACTGACAATCATTCTGTTTCAATTTTTTTACATTTAATGATATGCTTTTTATCTGCTACTTCCTTCTATGATTTTTTTTTACTTATTACAGGTTATTTTACTGTTCTACTTGAGTTCTCTTCAGTAAGAATCATCATCTACAAATCAGTTTATTCTTTTTTTTTTTTAAAGAAAGAGGGGACAGTGAGAGAGAGAGAGACAGAATCAATTTTTATTTAGCTTTTTCACATGGCTTTCATTGCTCCGAGACTTTGTTGTGTATGTGGTGCTGGGGTTTAAACTCACGTACTTGTGCATGCCAGGCGAGCGCCGTAACTGCTGAGCCACCGCTCCAGCCCCCAAATCGGTTTATTCTTATCTCCTTATCCATTTTTTTGGCAACTGCTTTGTGTTTGATTTACTGAATTTATAATGAAATAGAAAATCTACTTTATTTTTTATTCTTTATATTATTTCTAACACATGTGTCGTGTCTAAAGTAAAGAAAGGGTCTATTTTGGGATTTTAATGTGCTTTCTTGTTTATGTGAAACTTTTTTTCTTCTCATTCTGTTCTTGTGTTACTCCTCTTTCACTGAATCCATATGAACTTCAAAAAACTATGGTGTGAAATTCTAATAGATACCTTCATTCTGCTCCTTGAAATCTATCTCCTTCCCAAAGGATTACTTTAGGTTAGGGTCCTTTCATTCTTTTTTCGTTGCTGTGGGGTATCTGTACAGTTGCTGTATAGTTTTTCACCTTAAAGTGAACCATACTGTGCTGGTATTTAACTCCATATCTCATGGTTCCCTTCTTTCTGTCACAGTTAAAAATTCTATAGATAATATTATATGCATTTACTGTGTAAACCTGCTGTTTGAAGTATATATACATTGTGCTATGATTAAATCTGATTAACAACTATTATCTGCCACTGTTATTTTTATGCTAACAGAACTTAACTGAATTTTTCTAGAATACATCATCAATACCTACAGTCATCTTGCTGTATAAAAGATCTCTTGGATTTATTCCTGTTATCTAACTATAATTATGTATTCTTTGGCCAACCTCTCCAAGCACTCCTCTCTCTACCTCCCAGTCTCTGGTAAGCACTATTTTACAACAGAGGTGATTCTATTAGGTCAACATTTTTAGGTTCCACATATGAGTAAGACCATATATATCTTGTGTTTCTATGCCTTGGCTATTTCACTTAGCATAGCATCCTCTAAGTTCACCCATGTTGCCACAAATGACAAGATGCCATTCTTTTTTTGTGAATGACTAGTGTTCCATATGTGTATATTCCACATTTTCTTTATTCCTTGTATTTGTTAATGGATACTGAGGTTGATTCCATTCTTGGATTGTGAACAATGCTGCAATAAACATGGAAGTCCAGATAGCTCTTCAACACACTGATTTATTTTCCTTGGGATATACACTTAGTAGTGGGATTGTTGGATCACATGATAATTTTACTATTAATTTTTAACACAAAACCTCCATATGATTTTCAGAGACAGCTATGCTGATTTATATGGCCACCAAGAGAGTGTGAGGGTTTCCTTTTCCTTCTCATCCTCACCAGTATTTATAATTTTTGGTTTTTTGATAATAACCATTCAACTAGATTAAGGTGATATCTCATTGTGGCTTTGTTTTGCATTTCCCTGACTATTAATGACATTGAACATTTTTTTTCATTATACTTTTAGCTATTTGCATGCCTTATTTTGAGAAATCGCCTCAAAACTTTGGCCCATTTTTCCATTGAGTTACTTGTGGTTTCGCTAAGTGAGGCAATGGTATTGTGCATTCTATAGTCCTTTAGAAAGCCTGGGAGCATAGGCTACTGGAAATGGGTATGTGGCATTGGGGTGCTGCACAGGGTAATGCTATGGGCAATTGCACTGCTGTACAAAGACCCTCCTCCTCCCTCTCTCTCTCACTCTCATTCAAGATTTATTTTTAAAGCAGTTTCCACTTCACAGCAAAGTTGAGAGGATGCTAGAGATTTCCTGTGTGCCCCCTTTCCCAATCCATACACAGCCTTCTCTTGTATTGACCATGCATTCTCTTTTTAACAAATTTTTTCTTGTTAAAATGTGTCATGGGGTGTGGTGAACTGACTCTTAGTGACCCTTGAACTTTCTTCCAGTTCAGAGCAAAGGGTTTGCTTCCGATAGAGACCATCATATTCAGGGAATTGCCACCTCACCTCTCCTGCCTTTCCCAGAAGAAATTTCCACTGACTCTGCAAAATGGAGTATTAGTGTGACATTTCTCAGAATGTGTCCATTTTTGTCACCATGTGTATGAGTTTCAATGGCTTTTGTAACAAAGTCTTACAAATTGGGTGGTTTGGAACACTGGAAATTGATTCCTTCAAAGTTTTGGAGACCACAGTTCCAAAGTCAAGGGGTTGGCAAGTTTGGTTCCTTCAGGCACCTCCCGGAAGAACCTGTTCCATGCCTCTCTCCTACCTTTTGGTGGCTGCCAGCAGTCTCTGACATTCTTTGGTCTGAAATTTTGTAACTCTATTATCTGCCTTTGTCCTCACATGTCCCTTTCCTATATCCTATTTCAGCTCTGCTCTTCTGAGAAAATTTGTTATTGGATCTAGGATCTACCTTATCAAGAAGGATCTAATCTAGAGAGTCTTAATTAAATATGCAAAGATCCTTTTTCCAAATAAAGTGACACTCCCAGGTTCAGGGTAGACATTTCCTTAGGGGCACCAGTATTCAATCCATTGTGCCATCTATATCCCTACTTTGGAAGGAGTGATGGTTAGGAGATACTGTTATCACATGGGCTCTTGGAACATTTTTTTTTATTCTGTGGCTGTCACTTTTCAATGATCTTTTGGATAAGGAAGTATCTTTAGTTTGGGTTTCTATTTTATACCTGTTTTAGGTTTAAGCTTCCAATTTTAGCTCATTTTAATATTTCCTTTTAACATCCCAGCAGTACATCTGAAATCATGAGTAGCAGTGGCACACATACCTTGTGTATCATCCCTAAAACAAGGGGGGATAGTAAAAAGCCATGTCCCTGCATGCCTCTTTTCTAAATCCAAAAACCTTGCCAACTGAAGGGAATAATAAGAATAATCCTGGAATGGAAAGTCCAGGCACATATTATCTTGGTGGACTCTTGCTTTCTCTTAGGCACACGGGGAAGGAGGGCAAGTTACTGCCATCTATAGAACGGCATGTGCAGCATGACAGCTGCTCATTGGGGTACTGGTCATGCAAGCAAACTGAGCAAGTTAATGCTGATGATGTCACTGCTTCTTGCAATTTAACATACAAAACCCAGAAGGAGAGGGGACAGGGACAGAAGTGAGGATGCTATGGCAAGGATATGTGTCACTTGTGTGGTTGGTTACCGCAGGACAAAGTACCACAAGAGCAAGGAGGTGATTCCGGGCAATGCCTTGAGGGGTGGCAGTGCTCTCTGTCAGCTGTTACCATCAAGCTTTTCTTGGAGCAGTCGGATCTTGTGTAAGGTTTCACCAATAAGACAAAGGTCTCCCATGCCATCTCCAGGCATGTTTTTTGTCCTGTCTGCAGCCTACCCAACTACCCAGGAACAAGCAGGTACCTTTAGACTACTGTGACTCTCTAGCACAGTATGGTAAGGTCCATTGTAAAGATTAGAATCTATGTCCTGTTATTTCTTTATTGTAATAAGATGCAACTCTACTAAAACAGGTATGATATGCCCCAGCAGATTGAGAGTGAACATAAGTTCCTATCTTCTTGATTTTTCAGTTAAACTATCTTTATCACTAATTAGATTAACAGAAATCACTCTTCAGTCTTCTAAAGTCCAAGAATGCACAGGGTTTATAAGTTCAAAATGACCAGGTTTTCTTCCATATACCATATAGAAAAAAAATGGGACTATTTGATACACAGGTTTTGACTTATGCTTTTTTCTGACTGTTATCTCTGTGGCAGTCATAAAGTATCAACATAGAAATACAATGCAACATAGTCTCATGTGCTTGCTGAATCAGTTATCTGTCTAAGCTCCAACCATGCATAGGCCTGAGTATAAATTTTATAATTATTAATTCATATTTATATGCAAAGCATTATCTCCAAACAGATCTGTAATGGTAGGGTAGTTGGATCAGAAAGGGATGCTAATCCTAACACTCTTTTCCAAGGTAAACTTTCACCAACCACCAACTTGATGTGGTACTCAGTTTACAAAACCAATCAAGAATCCTTTTCCCCGTGATAAGATCCTCCCTCTTGTCAGTGGAAACCAGTCAGGAACAATTGGGTCTTTCATAAAGATCCCAGTATCCTGGAAACTCAAAAAGTTAGGGTTGGGTTTTTCAATCCATTCTTTACAGAAAGCTGTCTACAGAGATTTAATTACTTCCTCCTTAGCACCTAACTTGCATGCCAAGAGATGCTGCATTTGGAGAATTTACATAGCTACTGAAAAAACACTGCTAGTTTCCTCTAACTTATTTTGTTTTCTAAAAATATATTTGGTTTATGTTCATTTTTACAAACATATTTTAAACACAGTTTGGCTTTCCAGTAGAGTTTTCCAGGACAGCTTTCCTTGTCCATATAGAAAAGAAGGACAGAATTTACATTTACTCCCACCACCCAACAGCTTCCCCTCGTTTTAATGTTTTACCTTAGTGAGGTACCTTGGCTGAATTTGGGTTCACTCTTTGTCTTGTAAAGTTCTACGAGTTCTTACAAATGTATTGCTATGGTTTAGATACAGGGTGTGCCCCAGAAGTTCATGTGTTTGACAGTGAATTTGCAGAGGTGAAATGATTGGGCTATGAGAGCCTTAACCTAATCAGTGAATTAATCCCCTGATAGGGATAAACTGGGTGGTAACTGTAGGCAGGTGGGGTGTGGCTGTAGGAGGTGAGTCCATAGAGGCGTACCTTTAGGGCTCCTATTTTGTCACTAGTGAGCAGAGCTCTCTCTGCTTCTCTCCCCTAATCACCAGGTTCTGAGCTGCTTTCCTCCTCCACATCCTTCTGCTATGATGTTCTGCTTCACTCGGTCCCAGAACAATGGAGTTGGCTATCTATAAAATGAGACCTCCAAAACCATGAGTGCTTTAATCTGTTTTCTTTTACCTCCTCTAAAATTGTTTTTGTCAGGTCTTTTGGGCACAGCAGTGAAATAACTGACTGAAAATAGGTATGAAGTCACATATCCACCATGACAATGTAAGAGGCTATTCATCTCTTCCTCTGTCCCTCGAAAACCCTTAGCAAACCCTGATCTTTTTATTGTCTCTGTAGTTTGCATTCTAGAATATCATACAGTCGGATGACAGTGCACTCCTTCACACCATATGTATTTAAGATCCCCCATATCCCTTTGTGGCTTGATAGCCCATTTCTTTTTTTATCACTGATTATACTGCACTGAATGAATGAATCAGTTTGATTATCCACTCACTTATTGAAGGATGTTTTGGGTTTTCCATTTTTGGAAGACATGAATAAATAAACTACCTATGAACAGAAATGTGAATTTTAGTGTAGACATGAGTTTCAAACTCATTTGGTTTGCATGATTTCTATATTATATGGTTATGATTATGTTTAACTTTGTAAGAAACTGTTGACCTAGGGCTACAGCGGTGGCTCAGCGGTTGCCATACCTGCCTGGCAAGCGCAAGTATGAGAGTTCAAACCCCAGCACCACCTACATGGTGAAGTCTCCGACCAACGAGGGCCACATGAAAAACTAAATTAAAAATTTTTGATTAAAAAAAAAAAGAAACCGTTGACCTATCTTCCAAAGTGGCTCTGTAATTTTGCATTCCTACGACAAATGAATGAGAATTCCTGTTGCTCTATAGGCCAACATTTAGTATTGCCAGTGTTTTAGTTTTTGGACATTTTAATAAGTGTGTGGTGTGAGCTCACTATGTAATTTACAATTCCCTAAAGAAACAAGATTGAGCATTTTCTCATAGTATATTTGCTATGTCCATATCTTTTCTCGTGAAATGCTTGTTTAGATCTTCTGTCATTTTTACTAGATTGCTTTTTTCTAATTGTTGAATCTAAAAGTTCTTTGGATATTTGTTTTACAAATATTTTTCCCTGTCTCTGGCTTATAATTTCATTTTACTAACAGTGCTTTTGAGTGGAGTTTTAATTTAATGAAGCCCAATTTATCAATTATTTTCTTAAATGGATTGTACTATTTGCTATTATTTCCAAAAAGTTATTGTCAAATGTAAGGTCATCAAGATTTTTTTCTTTTATAGCTGTGTGATTTTTATTTAGGTCCATGATCCATTTTGGATCAATTTTTTTTTAAAGCATAAGGTCTGTTTTGTTTCATATGTGGATATTCAGTTGTGCTATCAATTCCACGAAGAGCTATCATTTCCTCATTGAATTGTCTTTGATCCTTTGTCAAAGAAAATGTGGTATATATACACAGTGGAGTATTACTCAGTCATAAAGAAGAATGAATTTATGGCTTTTGCTGGTAAATGGATGGAAAAGGACACCATCGTGCAAAGTGAAATAAACCAGACCCAGAAAATCAGAAGTTGAATGTCTTCTCTGATAGTGAAGAAGCTAGACCAAAATAAGAGGAAAAAAAGAAAAGGAAAAGAAAATGAGCAGGGGATTCCAAATTTTATGAAAGTAGAAGAGAGATTAGTGGAGTAGAGGAAGGGAATTGAGAGGGAAAGAGGAGAGATGGGAAAAGGGAAGAACACAGGAATGAATCTGACCAAACTTTCCTGTGTATATATCCCACTGTGAATCTCACTTTTATGTAAATCCAAAGGGCACTAATTTTAAAAAATATATAAATAAATAGAAGAAAGACCATAAGTATAGAGGAAAGGGAATAAGGGGAGAGAGGAGGGCAGGGAATAGGAAATCACTGGGGTCTGAATGTGAGCAAATTATATTCCATGCTTGTATAATTGTGTCAAAACAAACCCTAATATTATGGATAACTAATATGAACTAATAAAAAGTGCAAAAAATTAAAAATCCCAAATATATTAACTTCTACTGATCTATTCTTTCATTAGTAACACATTGCATGATTACTCTCACTTTTTAATGGATTTAAACTTGGGCACTGTTAATTCACTGACTTGTTCTCCTTCAGTATTGTGTTAGTTATTAGGGCTCTCATCACACTCCATGTAATTAGAATTAGATTGTAGAAACCCACAAAATAACTTCCTGGATTTTGACTGGAGTTGTACTGAATCTGTAAATCAAGTTGGAAAGAACACATCAATATTGAATCTTCCTGGGCTGGAGCGGTGGCTCGGTGGTTACAGCGCTTGCTTGGCATGCACAAGTACACGGGTTCAAACCCCAGCACTCATGTACACAATTAAGTGTCAGAGCAATGAAAGTTGTGTGAAAAATTCAATAAAAATTGATTCTCATTTTCTCTCTCTCTCTCACTTTTTCTCTTAAAAAAATATTGAATCTTCCTGTCCATGAGCAAGTAATATTTCTTGTTTTCAACTTCATCTCTAATTTTATTATTTCTTTCCTTCTGATTTATTTTTTCTTTATTTTCCTAGATTATTAGATTACTGATTTTATGTTTTTCTTCTTTCCTAATAAATGTAATAAATTCAATATTATAAATTTTGCTCTTACTTAGCATTCCACCAATGCTTCTAATAGGAATTTACTTTTCATTTAGTTCAAAATATTATCAAATTTCATTTCAGAATTGTTTTTGACTCAGATATTATTTATAGCAGTGTTGTTTCATTTACAAATATTTTGGGATTTTCACTTAGTTTTTGATTGTATAGATTTCCAGTTTGAATGGCTTCAGATCACTTTTTATATGACTTCTACTTTTTAAAGAATTTAATATATTTTATGGCCCCAAATGTACTCAATATTGTTAATCTTCCATGCGAACTTGTGAAAACTGTGTATGACGTTTCTGTGGATGAAATATTTTATGAAAACAATTGCATCAGTTTGATTTATGGAGCTTTTCAGTTGAATTATGATCTTACTGGTTTTCTGTCTGTTGAATCTGTCAGTCACTGACAAAGAGTATTGAAGTTTACCACTGTCATTGTGGATTTACTTATTTTTCCATGCAGTTTATCAGTGTTTGCATTACAGATTTTAATGCTGATATTAGGCACATACACATTAAGAATTATGCAAATTATGCCTTATTGGAGAACTAGTCCTTTTATTTTTATATAATGACATAATGACCTTTTGTATCCTTGATAATCTTCTTTATCCTGAGGTTAACTTGATCTGAAATAAATATGGCTATTTCAAATTTGATTAGTATTAACATGGTATATCATTTTCCATCCCTTATTTTAATCTGTGTACTGTATACCTTAGGATTTAAACTGAACTTCTTACATACAATATATAGTTAGGTCTCTTTTTAAAACCCACTCCTTATTTGTATAAATTCTAAAATATTCATAAAACAAAAAGACTCAGCTCTTAAAATTATAAGTCAACATACTTTGTGAAATTGGAACTAATTTAACCAAGCTCCTATTTACATAGGAAATGTGTACTGTAGTATAACGTAATGACATAATAACAATCTAATTTTTATTTTTGTTAATTTAAATTTTTCTGTTAATTACAATTATTTGAACATAATATATTTAGACATATTTTTAAAGTTATTTGACAAAATTTGATTTTTGTTCAGCTACTTCTGTTAGTAAATCAATGAAAAAATGCAAGACCAAATTCCCAAAGGTATTGAAGAAGAGAGACTTTAAAATAAAAAATAATAGATTTTTCTTCTTATTTTAAAATGTTTTTATAAGTACGTTATAGTTATGCAGGACATTGGTGTTCATGTTCCCATACTCATCTAGGCATGGAATGTAATTTGTTCTACTTCAGTTCCATGTACTTCCTCTTTTCCTTTGGCTTCTCTATTCCTATTCCCCTTCTTCTACTCTACTGGCCTTCCTTCTATTGACTTGTATCTTTTTTAAAAATTAGTGCTTTATAGATACACATAAAGGTGAAACTCACTGTGGTGTATTCATACATATACATGGCATAATTAAGTCAATTTCATTCCTTTGTTCCTCCCTTTTCTTGTCTCTCCTCCTTCTCTATCTTCTTCTTCTACTCCACTTTCTACCTTCTATTTTCATTGGTCTTTTATTTTTATAGTGTTCCTCCCCCACCCTATCTTTGCTTTTCTTTCTTTTCTTTCTTATTTTGGTCTGACATCAGCATATTTGACCTTTCTCTTTCTGAGTCTGGCTTATTTCTCTTAGCGTGATGTTCTCCAGTTCTAGCTATTTACCAGCAAGTGCCAACATTTTCTTCTCTATGATTGAGTAAAATTCCACTTTCTATATATATGATTTATATATTCATCTGTTGACAGACACTGGATCTGGTTCCATAACTTGACTATTGTAAATTGCATTGCTATAAATATTGACATGCCTCTATCACTATACTATGATTTTTAGTTCTTTTGGATAAATATCAAGAGGTGAGATAGCTGGGTCATGTGTTGGTTCCATTCTTAGTCTTTTGAGGAATCTCCACACTGCTTTCTAAGGTGGTTGTACTAATATGCAGTCCCACCAGCAATGTATGAGTGTATCTTTTTCCCCACATCCTCACCAGACTTTATTATTGTTTGTATTCTCATTACCTTAGAGAATAAAAAAGTAGAACATGCTGTAAGTGATGAAAATGTTAGTTTACTATTATGAGTGGAACAGTATAGTACAACTGGTTAGATATTTCTAGATGATATTTGAATTAAATGGTTCTTGAGTTCATGGGAAAAGTATAAGCCTGAGGCTATTTGAGACCCATCAGTGCAAAGAGGGAATCTTTGAGGGAATCACAGCTGAATCTGTGAGGGCCCCTAGAATAGAAAACAAATCAGAGTTTAAAATAATAGACATTGTAAATTCTATTATAACCTATCAGTAATTAGCTCTCATAGCAATACTGTCTTCCAAGTGACAGTTAGACTGAATCATTCCTAGAAAGTGGCTATTTCTAGCTACCAATATATTTTGAAACAGCCTCTGTTTTAGTGACTGAGTTACATAATGAAGTTCATATAGCTAGGTTTTTGCAAAATAATTTTTATGGGTAAAATAATAGTATATAATGTGCTAAATAGGCTAATATAAAAATGTGCCTGACATTTGATTGATTCATAAAGAATTTCCAAAAACACATGTTTCAGAAAAAAATACCTTCCAGCCTATTTGAAAATGTTCTTTGTTCTGATTAATTTATGGTATTAATTTTCAATTCCTATAATATTTGAAGAAAACTGACAATACTGTGCTGAGCATTCTGAGATAAAAACAAATCAAATATAAAATTGTTCTTACAGTTGTTACTAGAGTAGTATGGAGAAATAAGACACATATTTATGTAAGGATGCAAAAAAGTATAGAGACAGAAATCACAGGTCAACTTAAGTGAAATTAAGAAAGTATAATATGGGATATGATATAATATTTAGAAATTACTATTATGAGATATATAAACATTATGTATCTAGTCTAAAAACCACTAAGATTGTTAAAAGAAATGTAAAAGGATCTAAATAAATGGGAAATCATTGTGTGTTCATAGATCAGAAGCATTTTAAACCATTATTCAGAAGATAACACTTCCCAAATTGCTTTACAGGTGCAATACAATCTTTATCAGCATCCCAACTGACTTCTTTGTAGGAAGCACTGAAGGAAGGGAGGGTGGAAAGAAGAAGGAAGAAATAGTAATTTTTTTCATTCACAAAACATTTGAGCACTGGAAAGAACCTTAGAAATATTCCCTGTTCCACATTTTATAGGAGATTGAAGAGTCCTAAAGAGGTTAAATGAGATATTCAAGATTATAGTGCTTGTTAATAACAAAGCTAATAGCAATTTTGGTCTTTTGAGCCTTTACTAATGTCACTTATACTATGCTTCAAGCTATTTCACAGAAAAGTAATCAAGGGTATCATTGAAAATATAAGACTTACTGCAAAATATTGCTTTACTTTATCCTTGACGGATGTGTAATCATGTATCCTAAAAGAAAATGTATAACTTTGAAAAATTCTTAATTGAATTTATAATCCAGGCCATTTTTCTACATTATTTATAGTTCCTAACTGTGATTGAAGTAAATACTGAAAAACTGAAAAGCAGCAAATAGAGTGTACAATAAATGGCTTTGAACAGACCTAATGCAGCAGAATTTTAGACATCAGATTAAAATCAGAAAGTGCTCTAATGTTTCTTCTAAATTTATAAATTCCCTTCATATGAGGAAGGGAAGATGCAATGCCTTCCAGTAGGCCTCCAACATTATGGAAATTCCTCAAAAAGTAGGAAGCTCTCAGGATGGAGCCCAGCAATTTGTGTCTTAATAAGCCTTTTAGTTCATCAGAAGCACCCTGTAGTGATGGGTCTTAGTCTATGCCCCAAAACAGTGTTCACCTAAACTACTTCAGTTGCTTACTACTATTTTCAGTCATGTCCCACAAACTACTACAAAGTTTCCAGGAAATGTCATAAGATTAAAAACTTGATGATGTCATTTTGTTCTTCATTCATTTTCAAACATTTATTCAGACCACAGCACTGAACACAAAGGAGAAAGATTCCATTCTATGGCACTCGTATTCAGTATCTTCTCTCCCCCCTTTCATTAAACTCCTCAGTGACTTTTTGATTATTAGAGAAAAGTCCAAATTCCTTCATTCACATGGTAGGTACAGCACTCAGGGTCCAGGCCTGCTCTGAGGTCTTGGTTCTTATCTTATATCCTATAATCAAAAGTGACCCTGCCAGTATAATTCCTACTTATGTTTCTTCATTTCTTCTCTCTCCTACCTATTTTTGTAATGTCTGTGTGTATTTTAAGATTTAAGAATTGTGTCCACGATGTAGTTGTATCTGGCCTCTTTCCTAAAGGGAAAAAGCCTCTCTCATCTTGGTGCCCATTTTCTATCCTTTGCAGTTCTATTATATGAATATGATTACATGAAAAATGATCTTCTATCAAAAGCAAGAGAAAAAAGTAAATCACTGGGAAAATTGTCAGCATAGAAAATAATTACGAAGAGTTTCTATGTTGCACTTCCAGATTATGGGAATATCAGTAAAAGCCAATGGGACAATGGAAAAGGATCTTGAGCACTCTAAGGGAAAGGGTATTCGTAAGCTTCCACCCTTCTCTACCGTCTTCCCTTGCTTCTGTCCATGTTATTGGTTGAGCATTGTCTACTAATGTGTAGTTCTTGTGGTTTAATGATTGCACAGAGACATAACATCACCAGAGCACTCCACATTGCATTTAAATTCTAAAACAATTGAACAACAGAATATCTAAAAAAGTAGCTAATCCAAAGAATAAATGTGAGTAATTGCATCTATATACATGACAAGGATACATAATAATCAAATAATCTTAAGAAAGAAAAACAGTGCTGGACAAAAACACTTCTGATGAAAAAGTATGAAACTATGGTAATCAGACTGTGCCACAATGGAATAGTACTCATCCATTGGCCGGCAAATGGATGGAGCTTAAGTCTATCATGCTAAGTGAAATAAGTCAATCTCAAAAAGCCAAGGGTCAAATGTTCTCTCTGAGATACAGAAACCAACCCAAAAAGATCAGAGGAATACACAAAGAGGAAGGAAAGGGAGGAGGAGGGATGGAATAGGAAAGTTCATGAATGAATCAGACCTAACTTTCCTATGTCCTCATATGAATATACCATAGTGAATCCTATCATCATGTACATCAGACACTAAATTAAAAAATTAGTAAATGACAGAAAGATCACTAGAGTTGAGGGAAGAGAACAGGGGATAGGAGAAAAGGAGGGGAAGGGGAATTACTGGGGATTGAATCAGAATAAGTCATATGCCATGCCTTATAATTATGTCACTGTGTATTCTATTGTCATGTATATTTAAAAAGAACAAATAAAAAATGAAAAATAGATTGTGTCATATTGGCACAAGATTAGAATATACAGATCAATGAAATCAGAATTAAGAATTCATAAATTAACCTATACATTTAAGTACAAAGATTTTTCAACAATAATTCTAAGACAATTCAATGGGGGAAGTTAATTTTGTCAAACAAATGGTACAAGTACAACTGGAAAGCCACATGATGAATAATTCAGTTGGACCCCTACATCACACAGGAGATCAGACAATTAAAAAAAGGATTAATAAGAGAGGTGGAAAGAAACAAAGAATATACAAAACAATGTAAAATCCTTGAATATAAATATAATAACCAATCAAAAGATGTAAATTGACTTGAATGGATAATAATAGAAAGACCCAACTACACACAGTCTACAAGAAACTCACTTCACTGGCATATACATAGACTAAAAGTCAAGGGCTAGAAAAAATATGCTATGTAAATAATAACCCAAAATGAGCAACAGTAGCTATACTTCTATCAGATTTAAAAAATCTTTAAATCAAAAACTATAAAAAGATTCAAAAATGATCACATATTGAGGATCAATCTAGCAGAACATATAACATAACCATTATAAATACATATGCAGCCAACACTGGATAACCCAAATATACAAACAAATATTATTAGATCTGAAGGGTCAGACTCTAATACAATGATAGTTGGGAATTTCAACACCCCATTTTCATCAATGAACAAATAATGTAGAAAGAAAAATCAACAAACATACATTGGAGTTGAACCATATCATACAGCAAATGGATCAAACAGACATTTACAAAATATTCCATTCAGTAACAGCAGAATATATGTTCTCATCAGAACATAGAACATTTTCCAGGACAGTCTTTTATGTCATGAGAACAAGAAACATTTTCCAGGATAAAATTTTTAAAAATTGAAATAATGTCATATATTTTCTCAAACCAAATGGAATAAAACTACAATTCAGTTTTGGTGGTTTTTTTTTTTTTTTTGATAGATGACAAACCTTTAGCTAGAGTAGGTAAGAAAAATGGAGAATACCCAAGTCTATAAAATAAGAGATGACAAAGAAAACATTACATTGATTCCTGGAAAAATAAAACCATAAGAAACTGCTATGAAAAATTATATGTTAACAAATTGGCAAATGTAGAAGAAAGGGGTAAATTCCTGGACACATGCAACCTACCAATAATGATTCAAGAATAGGCAAAGAACAGCTCAAATTATCTCTGTTTGCCAATGACATGATTATACATTTAAAAGACCTCAAAAACTCTACCAGAAGACTTCTAGAGCTACCTCATAAATGTATTCAGCAAGGTAGCAGGATACAAAATCAACATTCAAAAATCAGTCACACTCCTATATTCCAATGATGGAATTGCTGAAGAAGAAATTAGGAAAACTACTCCAATCACAATATCTTCAAAAGCATATCTGGGAATCAATCTAACAAAAGAGATAAAGGACCTCTATAACGCAAACTATAGAACCAAAGAGAAATTTAAGTAGACTTTAGAAGGTAGAAAGACCTCCCGTGTTCTTGGATAGGCAGAATTAATATTATCAAAACAGCCATGTTATGTAAAGTGCTGTACAGATTCAACACAATACCCACCAAATTTCCAGTTATGTTCTTCACAGAATTAGAAAAAGGAGTCATGAAATTCATTTGGAAAAATCAGAGACCTAGAATAGCAAAGCGATCCTTAGCAAGAAAAGCAAAGCAGGAGGCAACACAATACAGGACTTAAAATTATAAACTACAGAGCTATAGTGACAAAAACAGAATGGTACTTGCACCTAAACAGGCAGGAAGATCAGTGGAACAGAAGACACTGAGACAAACCTGCTTAAATAGTTACCTCATAGCCGTCAAAGGAGTTAAAATCATAAGTTGGAGAAAAGATGGTCTCTAATGAATGCTGGGAAACTGGAAATCCATATGTAGTAAAATGAATCTACCTCTATCTCTCACCCTGCACAAAACTTGACTCAAAGTGGATCAAAACCCTAGGAATTAGGCCAGAAACCCTGTACCTACTAGAAGAAAATATAGTCCCAATACATGAACATGTTGACTCAGGAACTGACTTCCTTAAGCACAAGAAATAAAATTAAAAAATCAATAAATGGGATGGCATCAGATTGAAAAGCTTCCTCACAGCAAAGAAAACATTCAAGAGCATGAAGAGAGAACCTTCAAAATGGGGGAAAAATATTTGCCACCTGACCCTCAGATTGGGCATTAATATCCAGGATATAGAAGGAACTAAAAAAGCTTTTCACACACACACACAAAACCCCCAAATAACCCAATCAATAAATGGGTAAAATAACTAAACAGACATTTTTTGAATGAAGAAATACAAATGATCAACAATTTTATGAAAAAAAAATGTTCACTAGCTCTAGCAATTAGAAAAATTCAAATTAAAACTACACTGAGATATTCATTTCACTCTAGTTAGAATGGTAATTATCAAAAATAGAAACAATAATAAATGATGGCGAGGATGTGGAGAAAAGGGAACACTTATACATTGTTGGTAGGACTGCAAATTGTATAACCACTCTGGAAAGATGTATAGAGATTCCTCAAAAAAACCAGGAATCAAACCACCATCGACTTAGCTGTCCTACTCCTCGGTATACATCTAAAGGTTTTAAATTCAGTATACTACAGAGACACAGCTACATTAATGTTTACAGCAGCACATTTCACAACAGCTAAGCTACGGAGCCAACTAAGGTGCCCTTCAACAGACAAAGGATAAAGAAAATGTGGTATATATACACAATGGAGTATTACTCAGCCACAAGGAAGAAAGACTTTGGCATTTGCTAGCAAACAGATGGATCTTGAGGCTATCATGCTAAGTGAAATAACCCAGTCTCAAATAGACAGAGGTCAAATGTTCTTTCTAGTATGCAGAAGCTAACCAAAACTAAGGAAACGATCAAAGGAACAGATAAAGGGTAAGGAAATGGAGGGAAGAGAAATGAGACAGGAAAAGTTCATGGAATTAATCACACTTAAATTTCCTTTGTTCATACATCAGCATATCATAGTGAATCTCATCAACATATACATCATCAAGAAACTAATTTAAAAAACTATTAGTAAATAATAGGAATATCAGTAGAGTAAAAGGATGAGAATAGGGAGAGGAGATGAGGGAAGGGGAAAAAACTGAGGACTGTATTAGAACAAGTTATATTCCATGCTTTTATAACTATGTCATTGTATATTTTATTGTCATGTATATCTAAAAAGAATCAATAAAAATGTAAAAAAAGAAATATATTATCTCAACAGACAATAATGAGTAATGAGATCAAAACAGTAATTAAAATTTTAGCATCCAAAAAACAAAGGCCGGTTACAATATGAGCCAACAATTCTATTCTGAGGTACATACTCAAATAAATCATATCAAAACTTGCATATAGGTATTCATAGTAGCATTATATATAATGATCCCCCAAAAGCAAATGTCTAGCAACTAATGAATGAATAACTAAATATGGCATATTCATACACATTAATTTTGTTGAACCATGAAGAGAAATGAATTATTGAATCATGTTATAACATGAATGAACATTAAAAACATTATGCTCAGTCAAAGACATCCAATGAGAAGTGCTCCATACTGCATGATTCCATTTATATGAAATTCCCAGAAGAAAGAAATCCAGATTAATGGTTGCCAGTGGCTAATGAAGAGGAAAGTAAAATTACTGGTAGTGGGCACAGGATTTCTTTTGGGGCTGATGAAAATATTTCAGAATCAGATAGCAATGATGATTACCCAACTTTTGAATAAACTCAGTCACTGAATTGTGATTTTCAAAAAGGGTAAATTTTATATCAATGTCAAACAGCTTTTATTATGCATTATGGTTACACATAATATTGGGTTTCCTTTTGACATTGTCAGACAGGCCTGGGGTATAATTTATTCCAATTCAGGCTCCAGTACTTTCCACTTCTCTCTCCTCCTCCCTCCCCCATTCACTTTCTTCTATTCTGTTCTTTCTTCTATTTATTTATAGTTTTTTAAAATAGTGCTTTACAAATATGGAGTAAAAACTTTAAAAATATTAAAAATATTCAGTGTCACTAACATGGAAGAAATGTAAATCCAAACAAAAGGTGAATTTTCTATTACCACGGCAGGTGGTTTTAAAAATTAAAATTCTCAAAGCTGACAAGAGTGATGATCTCATATACTGATGTAAGAATTATAAACCTATGCATACTTTTCAGAAAAGAAATTGGCAATATGTATCAAGAAGTTGAAAATGCTAGTTCTGTTTAACTTAGTCACCCCAGTTCTAGGAATCAGCACTTCATATTGGCAGATCATATAGAGTAAGGTATCTTGTCATTTATTATGAACCTCCCTCACCCTCAGCATTAGGTGAAAAGAATAAATCTCATCCTTATCCTGGGTCCCTATTTGGAATCCAGATTAGAATTAGAATCATTTCCATATTTTTACTGTTATAACTCTATTCTTTGTACACTTGAAGAAAAGGTTAGAAATTCTATCTAGGTTTTTTACCTCATTCTTTATAAATTTTCCTTTTGTGTATATCATTATTAATGTATATAGCAGTTACCATGGAAATATTTTAGTATATATGGAAATGCTAAATTTGTATGGGAAGTGTAGGCTTGTTTTACTTACAATGTTTACTATCTAAATATATTGGTGATCAGCTTAGTATCCTTCATCATGGACTCTCTTTCAGATCAGACTGATCTGTATTGTAGCACAGTATATGCTTCTTCATTTCCAAGCTTGGGCCCCAACCAGTTTGTTTGAAATAGCAAAGTGGCAGTTATTCTTCCTCTTTTTAAAGTTATTATTTGCATTCCTTACCACCAAAATTTATGCATCACTGAAATGCAAGC
This sequence comes from Aplodontia rufa, assembly GCA_004027875.1. Lineage (NCBI taxonomy): Eukaryota > Metazoa > Chordata > Mammalia > Rodentia > Aplodontiidae > Aplodontia > Aplodontia rufa. The sequence continues at coordinate 26,418 of PVKS010011695.1, read as the reverse complement.
TTTGTAAAAGTAGGATAGGATTCATCCATGGTTCATCATTATATGCACACCCAAAGCTACTACCATCTGCACAAGAGGTCGCTTGAACATATCAGGCCCCAAATGAAAGTTTGAAGAATGAATAAAATGTCACAGAGATTGCTAATAGGAAACAGGAGGGAAGCAGTAAGGATCATAGGCAAAGATCTTGGCTCTGCCACTTGGTAACCCTGGGTCTCAGATTCTTCGTGGAGATAATAATGGCATTTTTCTTATAGGAATGTTAAAAGGAAAATGGCTAATGTATCTGAACCACTTAGATCACAAGAAGCACACCATTAATATTAGCATTATTAGATGCAATTCTGCTAGTATTAGTGAAATATCTTGTTAGTGACTGAGTGATTAAAGATGCTCTGCAAGTCATGAAATTACTATTTATTTTTGACTTTCTTTCTCCTCTCCTCAAATTTATCAACTCCTATTTGCCAAAAGCATTTCTGACTCTTGTGGCACTATTCACCTGCAGTTGTGTACTCTTTCATATCTTATGACCCAATCTCCTGGACAAGAGTAGCCATGCTTTGCTGTTTTTTTTTTAATGTAGTATCATTGCAGTTGCTGCTCTAATTCCTGTTATGTGTGTTAATGAGATAAAATGCTCTATCTTTCCAGGCAAAATGTTTTGTGAATCTATTGGATGAATCTCTCCTTCTTTTGAATTTCTAATGGCATCCCTCTCTCTGTCTCTCTCCCTCTCCATAATTTTGAATACATATTGTTATTTATAAATGTTGCTGAAATAGTGCTAATTGGCTCATGTCCAGTCAATAAAATTGAATGATAAATATTATCTTAAATCAAAAGATTAGTAGCAACATTTAAAGCAGTCAGTGTAAAAAAAAAAAAGCATGGAATGTAAACTGCACCCTGTGCTGATTAGCATGCACTTTCTTTTCCCTTGTCAATGGGCAAAATCAGGGATCTTTGTGGTACAGTGTTCAGCAACATCTTGAGTTTCTCAAACCCCTTGGGAACTCTATTTCTCAAGACATTACACAACATAAGTATAGGGGAGAGAGAGAGAGAGGGTGGACAAAGGGGACAGATAAGACAATTTCTTTCATTTCATGAATATTTGAGATTGTTTATCTTTGTCATCTAAATATTCAACACAATTGAAAAAGACACTATTTCACATTGTGTTATTACATCTCTTAAACTACAAAAGCAAATTAACTTTTGCAAATGATGAGATTGTCTATGTAGAAAATCTCAAAGACCCATCATCAACAAACTCCTGGAACTAATACATGATTTTGACAGGGTTTCTGGATATAAGATTAATATACAAAAAGCCATTGTTTTTCTATATACCAGCAATGAACAAGTGAAATTTGAAATAAAAATGTGACATCACCTTTCAATAGGACTAAAATATGAAATATTTAGGTATATCAAAATAAATACATGATCTATATGAATAAAAGTATAAAACTCTGATCAAAGAAATCAAAGAAAGATATAAACAAATGCAGAGCTACTGCATGATGATGGCTAGAAGACTCAATCGTGTTGCGATGTCAGTTCAAACACCTCACTAATAAAAAATATATAGATAGCAATGAGAACCTGAAAAACTGTTCAACATCCTATGTTATTAAGTAACTTAAAATTAAAACAATAATATGCCTGTTAGAAGGGCAAAAATCGAAAACACTGACAATACCAGATGCTGGCAAGGGTGGAAAACCTCGGGATCTCATTCACTTCTGGGAAGAATGTGAAATGGTACAGCCACTTTGGAAAATACTTTGGCAGTTTTATACAAAGGTAAGCATGATTTTATAATATGTTATGGTTTCAATCTGGAATGTCCCTTAAAAGCTCATGTGTTGAAGACTTGGTCCCACTGCAGCGATGTCCACAGGTGGAGCTTTTGAGGAGTGACTGGATCAGGGGGCTCTAACACCATCAATTGATTCGTCCATTTCATAAATTAATAATGAGAATGGACTACTGGGAGGAGGTGGAACCTGTAGGCAGGTGGGGCATGTTTGGGAAAGCAGGTCACTGGGGTCCTGCCCTTCAGGACTATATATTATCCCCAGCCCCATCTTTCTTTCTCTCTCTCCCTGCTTTTCCTAGCTGCCATGAACTAAGCAGCTTTCCTCTGCCATACACTTCTACCAGAATGCTCAGCCATGCTTTCAGGCCCAAACCAATGAAGCCAGCTAAGCATTGACTGAAATCGTGAGCCAAAATAAATCTTTCCTCTTCTAAGTTGTTCTTGTCAGGTATTTTAGACACAGTGAGGAAGGAGTTGACTAACACATCATGATTCAGCAATCATCTCCTAGTTATTTATCCAAATGTGTTGAAAACTAATGCAATGTCCTCACAAAACACTGCACATGCATGTTTATAGAAGCCTTTTTTTCTAATTGCCCAAACTTGGAAGCAACCAGAATATATCCTTTGTGAATAGATAAACTATGGCCTATCATAAATGGAAATATTATTCTACAGTAAGAAAATATGAGCTATCAAGCCACAAAAAGCTATGGAAGAACTTTTGATGCACATTTCTAAGTGAAGGAATCCAGCCTAAACGGGCTACATACTGCATGATTCCAACATAACATTCTAGAAAGAGCAAAACTAGAGAGACAGTAAACAGATCAGTGGTTGCTAGGAGTTCAGGGTGAGGAAGGGAAGGATGAGTCAGTAGAACACAGGGAAATTTTATAACACTGAAACTAAGAATTAATGTGATACTATACACCTCTCAAAACCCATAGAGCTGTAGAAAACAGTGAACCCTAATTCAACTACGAGCTTTAATTAGCAATAATGTACTAATAATGATTCATTAATTTTAACAAACATGCTGTACTAATGCAAAATGATAATAAAAGGGAGAATTGTGCCAAGGTAAAGTACATAGAAATTCACTGTTTTACTCAAATATTATATAGATTAAAATCTGCTCTAAAATAAAAAAATCTATTAATTAAAAACAATGCTTATTTGCATGTATATTTGCATGTACACATTTTGATAAAATAACTACACATCTCTGTATACCATAATTTTTGGATGTTATAATCTTCTATTCATTCCCTCTTAATATAATGTATCTTCAGAGATGAAAGTGATAAATGGGAGGCAGGGAAATGCAGGTTGTAGTACTGACTTTTGCTTATAAGAAATTTGGTCATAAAGGGAAATAGGACCAAAATGAATAGTGAGAGTGTTGGGATCTAGGAAAGGTTTATTTTTCAAGGACATAATGATATAATGATGGAACTATTAAAATATATAGTTAGTAATTTATTATATTTTATTTTGTAGTTATTTCACTTTGTCCAGATTATAGATGGATACTTTATTATAAAACTGCATACCAAAAGTATATTTGACATTTTCCCAATGAGCGAAAATGTAAAAAAAAACAAAACAAGCACATACCAATTCATTGAAGCTGATCAATAGAACATTCTCATATTCTTTACCTTCTTTACCTTTAATATCACAATCAGATGAAGTTACTGGTAACAGAGCAAGGATCAAGGGAGGAATTCCAAAGATATACCTAAAAGAAACTAAATTCAACAGTAAATAAGAATGAGCTAAATGGTATGTCATGTCACATTTGACTGTGGTTTTACAATAGGATTGACCACTTATTTCCAATCATTCTAAATATTCATCTCATTTCCTGGATAGTAGGGGAAGAACTCTAAAAACTGAAATTATGTAATAGCCAAAGTAAGATGACATTTTGGAATTTATGCTTCATCACTTTTTAACATAGAAATTACTGTTAGAATGTAGAAAAGGTGTGATGAGAACAAAGATCACCCCTGTAAGATACCAGGGCAATGATGGCTTAGTCAATATGGATTTGTGATGAGCATCCTTGTAAGAGAAGGTATCTGCAGGTAAAGAGGTATGCCATAGTTTTAAAAGCTACATACTATTGAAATTTCGTGATGCATTGCATGTGATTGTTTATGTGAAAACCTGAAAATCTCCACTTGAAGAAATATTCGGTTCCTCCCCACCTCCCATGGAGGTAGGGAGATTTATCTCCAGAGCCCTGAGCTAGGATCTAATTCTTTCTTTTCAAAGATGAACCTTAAAAAGTTTCCTCTTCCCCAAAATCTTAGAGTTATGCTTGTATTTTGGGACTCCTTCTCCTATTTGTTCATTAATTTCTGCATCTATATACCCAGAGATCTACATGCTATTCAAATACATCTTTGTTCAGCTTCTTGCACTGTTAAGAAACCCAAAAAATAAATTCACACCCTGTGAACTAATTTTTTTCTGCCAGCTTTAGATAAGCCTTCCCAATTAAAAGCAATTATCTGATGAAAAGGAATGAAATTGAGGCTGGAGTGGTGGCTCAGCGGTTACAGTGCTTGCCTGGCATGTGTGAGGATGCAGGTTCAAACCCCAGCACCACATTCACAACAAAGTATCTGAGCAACAAAAGACACAAGAAAAACTAAATAAATTGACACTCTCTCTCTCTCTCTCTCTCTCACTGTCCGTCTCTCTTAAAAAAAAAAAGGAATGAAATTGCTAATGGTATGATTTGGGGCAGTAAAAATACACTAGATGAAAATTAAGTGATGCCCAGAAATATTAGATTTGATCTATTTCTTTATCATCCTGCTGTAGTATCTTGTTTGCATCTATCTGTGAACTCTGAGTTATGTTGATAATACAGTTCCTGTACGTTTCCCCAAGGAACTTTAACTGTACTTGTGCAGTGCAAAACTTTCCCATGTGTGGCTTCTCTAATTAAGAGTACAACCAACACTCCTTCAACCCAAGGAAATAATATTGTGACAATAGCCTAAAAACTATTAAGGATACCACAAAGTTTCCAATAACATTGTCATCTATTATATTATTATCCATAATAAAAATCAGTAACACTCCCCAATAAGTTATGCTTTCAGTAATTCTTTTTTTTTATACTACAAAAAGTAGATTGGGTAGCAGTTATAGGAAAACACATAAATCCTACTTCTCATCTTCATGTGACTTGCCACTTGATGTAGAGAAATAAAATGCAAGAATAAGACACAAAATATATTCATTGCTCTAATACAATCTATATGCATCCTAACTAAGAATTCATTTAGAAGCTTAGTGATAACAATCCTAGTTACTTATACCCAAATATCTACCAGGTGCTACGGACTATATGTATATATCTCCTTTATGTAGCACACAGGTAGTAGTAGACGCCAAGTGTGGATGCTTACCTGTGTTCACTGTCTCATCTGCATTTGATTAGAAATGCAAGGGAGTCAGTATCCAAGTGTTGCCATATCTTTTGACAGCATGTAATCACATTGGCCTTCTGAATGAGAACCACTTCCATATAATATTACTTAACTCTGTCTCTCTTCTACATTATTCCTTTCTCCTGAAGATCCTCAAACAATAATTGCTCATTAATTGTTGCCAATTAATTCTGACGTTATATTGGATTTGTACAAGCTATACAGAAATATGATATTTCCTCTGTCATATTCTAGGTGTCCTAAAGTTATACTTTGGGAGAAACAGATGACAAAGAAAAAAATGATAAGGCACATAATTTGGAATGAACTTTAAGGAAAATATTATAAAAAATTAAACACTAGACTGAAAGGGGATATATTTACCAATATACGTAAATGTTATTGCAAAGGTCCACATTTTGTGTCTTAATAAGCGAGGTTGTTTTATTTTTTTATGAGCTCTAGCTGTCTTCTTCACCCCAATTTTCAGTCATAGGTACTTCCAAAGCTCACATCAACCTACTATTTAACTGGATGACATTTTGTCAATCCTTTTCAATGAAGGGTTGCTGGAAAATTCAGTCTTTTGTGTACTACAACTAATCTCTCAGTTCTAAAACTTTATTTGCCTTGCCTATACAGACAGTCTTATGTTGACATAGTCATGAATAACCTAGCTCCACACACTAGAGAAATGCAAAGCCTGAGGCTTTGGAAATACAGAGACCTGCGACTTTTGTCCTGATTTTTTAGTGGATTGTGTGACCAAACAGCCACACCTACTTGATTTTTAAATGAAAGTTTTAGATCAATTAATCTCATATCTTTTTTAGCTCTTAAGCCCCTTAATTCTAAGACTGCCTGGCCATTCAAACAGAGAAATTCTTCAAATTTGAAATAGCTTTAGGGACAATTCTGTAATACACCACCGGCTTGGGACTCAACGCCTTGAATTCCAGCTTTTTCTTTAATGGTCTGGCTTTTTCTGCAACTCAAGTCTTTTCTTCCATACTACATACACAATAATACATGAAAATTTTCTGGTTTGAGAGGACTTTGGACATTGTCACAATGGGAAAGGGACCCAGTTTTATTTTATTTTGTTTGCATTTGTTTCATACAACATAGGCACCACCCTTTTTCCTCCCCCTGAGCTTTTCATTGGATTGCAGAAAAGACAAACCCTAAGGAACAATGCAAGGCAAGTTCGGGCTTGTGGAATAGTCTTTAAATCTCCTGAAGGGACTGAAACTGGAGAATTTGTTTTCAGTGGGGAATTTGGTTAAAGTGAATGATAGCAGTTTAAAAATTCTTGTTGGTTTTTAATTTAAGCCAAATAATACATGCAATCCTCAACTACTCAAGTTATGGGGTCAAAGTTAAGATAAATAAATTGTTTTCTACCGTCCACCAAATCCAGACTTTTATCAATTTTCAAGACCAATAAGTGTTTATTGAATGCCAATTTCATAGCCCTCTTTTCACTGGGAATATAATTCCAAAACTATTTCATGAAGGACTTAAAATTTATGCATATTATATATATATAGAATCTAGGGCCCAAAGAACATTTTTTCCAATATAGAAAGTGTCTAGAAAGAGCCCAAGATTCATACTGTTTTGTTCAGATTAAGGAGTCTAGAAACTCAACTTTTACCTTCTGAGGTATCCTACTTCCTATAAAAAGGCATACATATATTCAGGAGGAATGCAAAAGGACATATTTTCTTTTTTTGCATGAACTTCACCAAGGTACTTCCTGGGCAAGCTCTGAAATTGTATCATATACCCTTATTTCTGAGAAAAAGAAACTAAATATTTGTTCCTATTTAAATAGGTAATGTGTTGTGAATGTGAGGAGAACATGGGAGTTGTTCCTTCAAAATAGTCTTTTCTATTTTTATAAGAAATTTAAACAGTGATGTGTTGCCATTTGTAATTGTCCTTTGTACCTGTTCAGGTTTTCTAACCACTTTTAATTCTCTGTTCTTATTATTATTCCATTTATTTTTTGTCCTCGAGATGAAATCACCCAAACTAGACAGCACAATTGAGGACCTCACAGTGAATCATTATCTACTTAGAAACTGAGCCATCTCAATTTTCAATGCCCTTGGTTCTAATGTAATTACCTCTTTCTGGTTCTCTCCTGATTCTAATCCTTATACTATCTCTGATCTAAAGTAAAGAGGTGAAAAGTGAAAAGAAACTGAGGGTGTTTTCTTCTTTCTTTCTTTTTTTTGCGGGGGGGGGGGGTGCTGGGGATTGTTGAACCCAGAAGTGCTTTACCATTGAGCCATACCCTCAGTCTTTTATTCTTCATCTTGAGACAGGGTCTCCCTAAGTTGCCCAGGCTAGCCTCCAATTCATAGTTCTCTTGCCTCAGCCTCCCAAATCACTGAGATCAGAGACACACCTCACCAGCTGGGCTCACCTACCTCACCTCCCAAAAGGAAGAACAAAGAAAGAATAAGCAGGACTCCTGTGCACATACTTGAAGGAGCTTAAACTTCCAGTAAAATCTTTTGGAACCAAAATGTAGAAAGCCACTCATTGTAATAAGTACATTATAATAATTAGAAGTTTAGAATTTTAATATTTTGTTAGCTGCTAGTAGTTTATGATGCATGATTAATATAGATGCATGTCAGGAAATAAGGGTTCCTTATGTAAAGTACACACCTTGAGTTTCCTTTGTCTTTTTATATCTTGACTTTAGATCAGAGGTAGTACAAGGAGAATCATGAGAAAATGAGAAAAGGTAATTGCAGGAGAAACCAAGGGCATTGCAAAGAAAACACAGAGGGAGCTCAGTTTCTAATTCTACGTTTAAACTTCCCAACAAATTCATAATTGCCTTGGAATTCTCTCATCCCCCCTCCTTTATTTTGATACGGAGCTGTTGTTCCTAGGTATGTCAGTTCTAGGTTCTTTAACATTTGTGAGAGTGGAAATGAATCTGGATCTAACAGAGTAGTCAGGGAGGCGCACAGACCATCAGAAGGAAGAGCAGAAGTCTGGCTCCCTATTCCTGCACCCTCCCCCACAGGTCTTCTGGCTTAAGGAAGTACATATAGTAAAACAATCCAATTTCCCTAAGCAGATCCTTTCCTCTCACATCTCTTTCTCCTTTTTTTCTTCATATATTTTAAATTTATTTGCTTTTAGCCTTTACATTGGCCACAGGGCTGCCAATGAGATCCAACCCACTTTAATTCAGTCCCTGTCCATTTTAAGTCCTTATTCTGCGGAAATAAAATATATCAGCTATCATCAGGGATTTAGAATTTTGAATCATTCCTATTTAATCCTGTCTCCATCAAGGAGCGAGCATGTAGGACAAAGCAAAGTCTGTCTTCTCAATGTAAATACTAGGACTTGTGTTCCCAGCAAACAGCGCAAGGTACAGCCCCGGACGGAAACTCCCAGCCTCACTGAGGGGAAAAAACGGGGTTTTACAGAGACCTGTCCCTTCGGGTTTAAAAGCGCGTCCCCGGGGAGCTTCGCTTTCAGTTCTCTAGGAAGTTGGAGCTGCTAGAGCCCAGCTACTCGCTGAACCCAGGCTGCCTGTGAGTAACCTGGCTCTGCCTGGAGCATGGGTAGGGCTGGTTTGGCGCGGCGTTGTCCCAGGGTAGCGCTGGCTAGGGACAAACAGACAGACTGACACTGTCTGGGGTAGCCATTTACGACCTCTGAGAACTGGCTGCAGGCTGCCGCGGCTGAGCGGCTTGGAGATTGCAACGCGCTGTCTCGGGACTGGAAGGTACGCTTCGGGACGGCTTCTCAGCCTGCTAAGGACAGCAAACCCAGGTGCTAGGTGCTGGGGGCCACTGTACTCGAGCGGGTAGCGGCTGACCGTAGGAGAGGCAGTGTTCCCAGCAGGTCCAAAGGGCAAAACCGGGCTATTCCCGGACGTGCTTTAGCGCGGGGGTGTGTGGGGTGGACCGCAGCGCGTCCCGGAGTCCCCAGGAGCGCCTGGTGCGCGAACTTGTGCGCCCGGGAGAAGAGCGCTTACCATGGAACATGGTCTGCGGGAGGCGGGCGTAGTCATGATGACCGCAACTGCAGCAGGAGCACGCTCTCACCCATAATTACTCCCAGGACCATGGTCTTCCGCGGAGTTGACACGAGTCTGCGCTGGGCAGGCCAGTCTCTGCAGCTGGTTCCTCTTACCCACGCCGCGCCTGCAGTTTCATCCATCCCAGGAGGGGCGGCACACATCACAGTCTGACTCTGTGCTTTGCCTTTTCCATAACTTCCGTAGGATCAGCCGGCAGTGTACTTTCAGTTTCTACTTTGGGCTTGGTCTGTAGGTTCAATCTTTGGTTTATGCCCTGGACGCCTTCACCATCTCCTTTCTGCTGGGCACTTGTGTCCTGCTTTAGCGCTTCCCATGCACCTGGACCAGGACCAGAGGGCAGTGCAAATTTGCCAAGTACAGCAGGAGAAATTAGGTGGCCTTCTGATTCAGAGCGATTCAGGGTAAAGACTTTCCAGATGACTTCTAACCGCCTTGGCAACTCTTGGGTGACTGAGAGCTAAAACCATTGGTTGCTAATATGTCCACGGAAGCCACAAATGTGCAGGGTGAAAGCTGGGCAATTGCAAGCGGACGCCACCAAGGAGGCGTTGCCTCTCCTCTGCCGGCAGATGTTGCCAAGTCATCTTGTAAAAAAGGAAGTGAAGAATGGTTAAGAGGATCACACCCTCTGCCCCTCCAACCTCTCTAATCAGTTTCTATCTTCTGTACATGCACCTGCTCAGGTAGGATCTTAAAGTAAAATAATTTTGTGGCTCCATCTAATTTGATAGGTAAGTGCCACCTTTAGAAAATCAAACCTCAAATTAAAGAGAAAATGGAGATTAACTATGTCTTCCGCATGTGTGTCTGAAAGATGGCTAATAAATCCAACTATTCATTTTGACTGTGTGTCACAGGAGGGCTAACTTTTTCCTAGGCCTGAATTACCTAGGTATTTCCTGCTTTAGCTTTGTTTCTGATCTTCTGCAGAAACCCAGCTGAGATGAAGGTAGGTAATGCAAACCATTAACAACAGAGATAGTGATAATGGCTATTGTTTATTTAGCATTTGCTCAGTGCCAGTGTTGTACTAAGCATTTTACACGTATTGTCGCATGTAAACCTTTCTGTGAAATAGCACTTTTTCTAAAATTTGCACTGTACAGATGTGGAATCAGAGACGTCCCCCTTAAGTAATATGCCAGAGTTTACTTAGCAGAATTAGAATAAAACCCTGCTACACTGTGGCTCCAAAGTCCTTGCTTGGAGCACTTGTGTTAGAAGGAAGACCTGTGAAGAACAGAATCATATAGAAATTGATGCTGGAAGTGACATGACATCATGTGGGTGTGCCCCTACCCCAGAGTGGAAGCCTCAGAAAAGGTTTCTGGAATTGTGACTTCTAAATTAACACCTGAACAGGAATGAACTTGGAGTTGGTGAAGACATTCCAGATTCTGTATTAGTATAACAAAGAAAAGAGACAAAGGTGAAGGGGGAGGGGAGAAAGAAAGAGAACAATAAGGAATTAGAGTGAGACAAAGTGACTCAAGCCTAAAACTTGGAACTTTTGATTCCTTTTGTAGTCATTCTTCCAACATCCACTCCATTGGCAAGTCCTGTCAGTGCCATCTCCAAAATAAACCCTGCCAGGTGACTGCAAAGGCTGTCTAGGGAATCTTCCAGTTTTCCCACTTTCCCACAACTCCTTCTTCTCCTCAGAGCAGCAGGGTATCAGATTGCATTTCTCACCCTCTGGCCACTTCCAGGTGTGTGTGTATCTGTATGAGATCCTCAATCCCCTGTGTGATCTGGGTCCTGCCACCTGCCCTGGTACCCACTTCAATCTCACTATGCTCTAGTCACATTGGCGTTTTCTTTCCTGTGCTCAGGCAAGCTAGCTTCCATCTAAAATAGTCTAGCATGTGGTTGGCTCAGTATTGCTGAGTGACAGGAAACTGCTCTGTCAGTACTGTGCTAAGCATTTTATGTGTAGTGCCCCACGCGAACCTTTCTGTGAAGTAGAACATTTTCTTATTTGCACTTTACAAAAGTGGAATCAGAGACTTCCTTAAGTAATATGCAAAAGTTTACTTAGCAGAATAAGGACAAAAAAGAAAATGTGTGTGAAGGCAGAAAGGAAATAGAAGAAAAGCCAAAGAGTACAAGGCAACCCAATGAGACCAGGAGACAGAATGGAAGGGGAAAAGCCAAGTATTTCCATTTTTTTTTTTTTGGAACCTAGATGGGGAGGAAGGGAATAGAGAGAGATGAGGCTGGAGTGATTGATGAAGAATAGATTTTGTAACTAAACATGCCTGGGTTGGCGATTGGTTATTCAGATCACTAACAGAAGCATGGAGGTATGTAACTGATCATGACCCACACATTTGTTCCTGCTGTTTTTGAACTTTTCAGGGACAGAATACAAAAGCATCCATCAACAACTTGTGCAGGAGGAAATCGGTCTTCCTTTTTGATGCAATCACCATAAAAGCTGGCAGAATAAGGGCCGTTGCATAAGCAAACTTTGGGGGGAAATTATTTAAAACTCATGGAAAGATGTAAATTTCTCACTGAATCTACCTCCTGAAGAGAATATTCTGAAACAATTTGGACTTTTTATGATTATATTAATATGTGCACCTTCTAACTATATCAAATTATAAGAGAATCCTCTGAGAAAATAAATGTCATTTGGAAAAAATGCTTAAATTAGCTATTGTTATTTTGATAAACTGAATCAGTTTTTAGCATACAGATGGGCAAGGATAAAAGGTTTAAAGAAACGGAGTACTTAATATTATGCTTGCTCATGAATTGTGTAGAAAAGCCACACATGTAAATTTTAAGAATTATAATCAATGTGGGGCTGGAGTGGTGGCTCGGCAATTATGGCCCTTGCCTGGCATGCACAAGGACACAGGTTCCAACCCCAGCACCATGCATACCACGAAGTGTCAGAGCAGCAAAAGCCACATGAAAAACTAAAATACAATTGATTCTCTCTGCCTCTTTCTCCCTGTCCCTCTCTCTAAAAAAAAAAAAAAAAGAAGAAGAATTATAATCAACAGGTACTAAAAGGGAAGATAACATTCTTGTAATGGTTAATGCAGTACCATAGAGAAAGTTGAAATGAAATGACATGCTGTGATCCTAGGGAAAAAATTGTTGAAGGTTGACCAATGTTTTTCTTCATGTTCATCTTCATCTTCAGTCAAAACAGTCAATTTTTAACCTGAAAATATTTTCTTATTAGTTATTTGTACCATTTTTGTCCAAATTAATACAACTATTCTTCATAGTCTGAAACCTGAATTCTATATATTATACTAACCCTGAATATTTTCTGAAGTTCTTGTGATTTAATTTTCCAAGCAATATATTAAACATGTTTCAAATACACACATTTGCACACACATACATGCACACAAAAGACAATGTTTTGGACATGGTATCTGTGCAGTTCCACAGGGTCCTGGGCTTTGAAAGACCTGTTTTTTGTTTTGTTTGTTTCACTGCTCTGCTGTCACTGTGTTGAAATTCTCAATTATTTTTGGACAAGGGGACTCTTATTTTCACTTTGTACTGGGTCTCAAAAATTCTTTAAATGGTCATGCACTCTCACAAATGTTGTTCCACATTTTGAATAGCAACACATATCTTTATGGTGGTTTCAGTCTGGTGTGGAAAACAGATGTTAAGTATGTAATTACAAAAATGAAAATGTATGAAAAGGAAAGGATGATATGCTATTTTTAACCAGAGATTTAAGATAATCTAAAGTCATTTTGTAGTGCAACAAGGATCCAATAAAAGGTTAATTCACCTGTTTAATGAAAATAAAACAACAATAACAGTAGATTGCCTGTAACTGTAGATCAGCTCTATTTGATTTCCAAGTCTGAGCTTGGGAGAGAATTTTGAATGTTATCAAATGATGAATGCACATGTATTTATATGGTCATTTTTTTGTTGTTGTTGCATTACTGAACAAACCATACATTTAACATAATGCTAAATATAAATTGCCAATATTGGGGTTTTGCTGTTATAGTCACAATCAGAATACTTTTGTTCTTCATATTCAGCTGGGATTGAGCTAGTTTTGTCATATTTTGCTAGCTTCATGAAAGGAATTGGGAGCTTCATTGTTTGCTAAAGCTGCATTAAAACTTTCTATGAACTATTTGTCTGTGGAAGGCTTATTAGAAAGTCCAACAATAAATCATACTTAGGTTCATGGAAAAAAAATCCAGCTATAGGATGAGACTGTCGGTTTTGAGCATTATAAGAGTAAAATAAAAAAATTTGTTCTCAAGGCTTGATCAAAATGTCCATGTCAGAATGTCAGGAACTCTGTTAGAGATGTATACGTCAGTGTATTGATGATGGCCACAGCCATGGAAATGAATGAAATTACCCACCTGACCCTACCTGCATGTCGAAATAGATGACTGGTGCCAGAGGAGCCTTGAGATACAGCACCAGGAGGCAGATGGGGAAAGAGCACCGCTACCCACAAATACCGGCAGAAAAGTCAGAAAGTCAGGAGCCAGCACCCCAGAAGACAAGGGAGGCCAGAACCTCAAAACGGAGGAAGCAAAGCTGGACACAGTGGTGTGTGCCTGTAATCCCAGTGACTCAGGAGGGTGAGGCAGGAGGATCGCAAGTTCAAACCCAGCCTCAGCAACTTAGCAAGACCGTGTTTCAAAATAAAAAATGAAAAAGGGCTGGGGATTTGGCTCAATGACTGAGCGTCCCTGGGATTAATCCTTGATACAAAAAAAAAAAAAAAAACAAAAAACCCTAGTGGAAGTAGTCAGTGTTTCCAGAAGTCATGGAGGTTAAGCAAGATAGACGTTGAAAAGTGCAATGAATCTACTAAATTTGGCAGAACAGAGATTATCCATGGTCTTCAGGACAGAACTTTGAAAAGAGTAGGGTAGACAGATTTGTGAGAGGTGTGTTAAGAAGGAAATAAAGTGAACAGGAACAACTTTTTAGAGATGTATAGTAATGATGAAAGGAATAGGATAGTGGTTTGAAAGGCATTTAAGGCATAATGGAAGTTTTTGTTTTCAAGAAGTACTTGAGCATGTTTATGCATTAATTCATAAGATTAGGTTCAGCCCCAAGTGCGAAAGGATGAATCAGAGAAACCAGATAGCTTATTCTTTTTCTTATATTCTCTTCATTTCCGTTTCCTCTTTAATTTTTGTCCTTAAACTTTATAATTGTAAACCATCAGAATCCACTACCCAGTGTCTAATTTTATACTCTTTAAAATGATCTATATGACACTGATGTGTATACTGCTGGAATAGGATTGGTTTGTCTAAAAGGGAAATCTAGTATTTCCCAAGTTGCTTCCAAGAGTGAGCAGCTCTAACTTATGTAGTTTGCATTATCTGATCCTATTGCATACCAATGGTGTGTTGTTGGAAATCAGAACTTTCTTTTATATGCCAGATTTTAGAGGGACTAATGCTTTCAACCACTTCCTTTATAGAAAATTAACTAGAGAAGATTACATCTCCAACAGTTTTCTTCATGCACAGTATTTGAAATAAATGGAAAAATATTTTGCTTAAGTGTTTGGACAAATTCCCCCTATATTATCCACTTACTACATAAGAATGTTGGGTTGTTCTTATGAACTTTTAGACAATGGTGATTGTGTCTCACTCATCTTCAAATTCTGTGCAGTCAACAGAATGCCTTTCAAGTTACAGACTCTAAGTATGACCTGTGAAAAATAGACATCAAATACACAGGTCTTGACTTGCTTTTCATATAGAGAATCAGTTTCTAAGTGATGTTGTATAAACACCAAGAAATGTCACAATACCAGCTACTGATTGACATCGATATGTCTAAAGTTATGTTAAGTTTATCAAAATTCTAATAATAATAGAGATAGAGATTTATAGTATTTTCTTAATGTGGAGGTCATATTATTTAAATCTCTTTATTTCTGTGTTAGAAAATCAGTGCAGTTTACCTCTCCTTCTGTAGGTTTGTTCCAGCATATTTATTATGGCCTTGGGCTCTTAGTACATCCATGAACTCATACGTATGACAGGGAATGATTAGATGTATTGCAACAATAATGATCTTAATATACAGTAACCTAAGTGGTGTATGGTGCATGCCTGTAATCCCAGCTATTTTGGAGGCTAAGGCAAAAGGATCACACGTTCAATGTCAGACTAGACAATGTAGGGAGACACTGTCTCAAAATTAAAACTAAAATTTGAAAATGGGGTAGGGTATAGCCCAATGGCAGAGAACCTCTGGATTCAATTCCCAGTACTCAGTACTAAATAAATAAAATAGATAGGTAAATATTGTTCTGGAAAGATCTTGCACCTCCTTAAATTGCTTTGTGCCAATTATGTGTCTATTAACTAACATACTAAAAGCTTGGAACTACTATTTATGTGAACACAAGAATTATAATTTTCAAAAGACTACACTACTAAGCTATTGAATATGGTGTACCAGATGATTTCTTCAAACAAGGGAGTGGAAAGTCATATATTTCTTGAGTAACATGTCCTATTAAATGACAGCTTTGATTTCCTTGTTCCTTTTACCATGTTAGCAATTCTCCCTAATGTTTAACCTAAAAGATTTCTTCTTGTATCTCTTTATTAGTCTTTTTTTATGACCAATAAGCTTTTTTTTTCTGGTCTACCCTGTTAAGACATTGTTTAAACCAGTGAAATACAAAATTTTCTCTTTCCAATTATTTGTGTTTTTTCCAATGATATTCTACATCATTTTCATTCTCTGAGACCTTTAAAATTTCATCTGGATTAGATAAGTAGGATCACTTTGATTCTAATTCTAAACTAACCCAGACTATAACTTTTCTATTCTAAAGTAAATTCTATGATGTTAGGATCTTTTACCAATTACAAATATGTCTCTACACATTAATCTCTTTGGATTTTTAAGCTTTTCCGTCTGTATTTTTTCTTTTTATTTTCATGATCATCTGGCCTAATAATGAGACCTAGTCAAAAAATGAAACAAAACCAAGTATTATTGCATGCACCGGTATATTGATCATTCAAGAATGGTCAAACTATTGATACTAGAGGTGTTTTGCAGGCATTCTTCAGTAACAACCATATTTACATAAGCAACTTTTAAAATAAAATCCAAACATAGCCAAACCAAATCAAAACAAAACACCAAAATTGAGGATTTTCAAAAGTCACAAAGATCAGTAAAAATGAAAAAAAAATTCAAAGAAATTGCATAAGATTGAATCTATAAAAGCACCAGGAGATATCAAGCAGATCCAATTAGATCCAATTCATTTTGTTACTGTTGTTACTGTTATTTTAATCTTGGTTGGGACTATTATCTACATGACTTTAGCTTTCTCTGAATCTTTCTAGGCCCATAATAAGCTCCTATTTCATTGACTTGATTTTTTTTTTCAGTGCAAGGCAAATGCTCTACCACTGAGTTATACCTGCAGTTATGTTGACTTGAATTTGAGTTGATACAAATCCTTCTTTATTCTTCCTATAAAGTCTTTATTGAATGTTAAACTTCAGTTGATAAGTTTTATAGTAAATCTTTTCTTGCAAGTAGACCTCTTTGGCTGTTCTCTTCTGCTAATTTCCCATTGCTTAAGTGCAGCTAAGTCACTATACCATATCAGTAAAAGGAATTACATGGATCTTTGCTTTTCCATGACTGTAAGTTCCGGCTCAAACAATATACATCCCCAGTGCAGCAAGGTCAGAGGTCAGAGCCCTAATCACTGCCTAAAAGCCCCACCTCTGAACCTTGCTGCACTAGGGATCATGTTTTCAACACATGAACTCTTCAGGCAACACTTCAAATCCAAACCGCAACAGTCACCTGTGTGGAATAGGGTGACTACGTTGTAACTATGTTGTAATTGTTTGAACAATTGCATCCCCACAACATGAGATCATTGAAGGCACAGAGGACTCTTTTTCTGTGGTATCTTCTGAGCCTATCACAGTGCTTGTCTTGTATCAGGTATGTGATACATATTTTTAGGATGGTATTGCATGAATCATATGACTAGCCTTTCGGTTTCCTAAGAGCAGATACCTGTCTTGGTGATTTTATTCTTAAGCACTTTCCCTGGACATCACTCATAAGGGAATAACTAATATTGCATTAGAGTGAGATACATTTATTATTTTGTTTCATCAACCAATAAAGAAGTTATAGATTAATTAGGATATCTCATTCTTCAGATATTCTAAATGTAAACTGACTCCACCTTTTAAATACATTCAATCTAGTCATATATTTAAAAAACAAACCCACTATTAGGATTATATCAGGCAAATCTGATACCAACAGTGGTTAAGTAAGTAGCATATAGGACTATGTTTAAAATGTAGCTGTAAATGTATGGGACACAGCCTATCCTGAGACGTTTAATATCCACAAACCTCATATAATCCTGATAGGACAACACCATAAAAATGAAACAAGGCTTTCTTTTTTTCTACAACAGTTTCCAGATGGATTTAATATTAGCCAAATGTGTGTGTTTGTGTGTGTTTCCTGCAGTGAGAAATAGATTTGCTAAGACATAACCATGGAGAAGATAATTTAATTAAATATGACATAGCTTTTTGCATGAAGCATTTCTTTTAAATTTTCCCTTTAAATAATACTGTTAAATTGAAAGTGTTTTTATTTTTACTGTAAGATCAGCTTTAATTGCATTCCTAAGAACAAATAAGACCTTTCAATTTGAGGAGACTCACACTAGCTGGTATTCCAGAATTGCTTGTCTTTATTTGCAGCATTTGGTTGATGGGAGTTATTTAATAACAACAATATTTCTGATGACTAATAATGGTTTCTAGGTGGCATTGTAAATAAAATTTGTAAGTGTCTTGGAGATGGAAGGTTATACTGCATAAATTGAGTTCATAGAATATGTCTTATAAACTAGCGTAGGTATTGGTTTTCCAGTGGATCTTGAAGTTTGTGTTTTGGAATTGTGAATTTAACATATATTCTGTACAGATTGGATGAACAATAATTTAATGATTTTCATGCTTTATTCATGGTTGAATAAATATCTGTACTTATTTGTAATTCATCTGTTTAAACTCCTCCGTATTATTCAATACATTTTGAATACTTTCAAATTGTACTATGTCACTCAGATTTCATTTTTCAGTAATGCTGATAGGGTAAAGTGGTCATAGGAAGAAACTGCTCTAAAACTAATAATTTACGGTGTTACACATTGAACAGCAGTAGGCGTGTATATATTTTATATATATCTAACTCATTAACAGAAGGCATTATGAATATATTAATAAACTGGAAGTTATATTTTCTGATTTTTTTCCCCTATAACATTACCTAGTGAGTTTATATACCTATTTCATACTCATGGTATAAATGAGTGGAAATCTCACTTATAGTTAAGTTTCAGTCTCTAGCACATTGTCTTTAGAATTACTGTGGTTAAATAATGTGTTTGATTTTTGAAAATAGTAAAGAAACAATTCGGAAACAAAAATGGATTTTGGAATTGGGAAAAAAATTATGAATTAATGTTGTCAGGGTCTCAAATTCAAATGCCCCAGGGAGCCAGGTAGGTAATACAAAGTGAGTGCCTGGAGCCTGCTGGGGACTCTGGTGACTGGAGAGCTCAGGCCTTGTCTAAAGGTCGCTGAAAATGCAGGATCAGCATTGCCTGACTTTCCAGTCCGGCAGGCTAGGTTGAAAATTGGCATATTTTACTGGACCTTCCCAATTGTTAAGTGTCACCTCAGTTCTTTAAATACTCGGTTTGCAATCTCTGCTTTACAATAATACTTTTTCACAGTGCTTTTACTCTGTGCAGGTTCTACCTGAACTTTTCACAAATTCAAATTTCTGCACATCGAGTATTTTTCTCACTAGTTTATTTATAGTATATGGCAAAGAGTGAGAGCAGAGTAGAAAGATACCATATGGATTCCCCCATGAAATAGCATTTTCCCCCTCCCTGATCCTGAAATGATTTTCTCCATAGCAGTTATCAACATTTGATCAAATGTATCTTTACTTAATTCATTTGTTGTCTTTTTCTAACCACTACAGCACAAACTCTAGAATATCCCCAACCCCAGTATTTCCTTAATTTCTAGAACATTTATGGGAAAATATTGCACCTTCAAAGTCTCTTACCCATCCCATCATACTTTCTATTTCTTTGTTTTCTGGTACTTCACACTCTTTTGTTTCTTTAAATCTTTCTTCCAGTATTATTTCCTTAACCATGTCTAATCAAATAATAAATACTATAGACACTTTTATCAAAGTTATGTTTTCCTGTTGTTTATTTTTCTTTGTCTCTTCTTCAAATATTCTATATTAATTTTTAGAGTTTATAGTATCCTGCTGAAATATTTAAACTTGGTCTTTTATTTCTTATTAAATAAAATAAGCATGTGTTTCATCATCTTACTTATGCCAAGATTAGCATATCAAGTATCTGTGCATATCTTTCTGCAGCTTTTTCTGCTTGGTTTCATTGGTGGGGTCTTGTTTCTTTGTGTGCCTGGCACTGGCTCTATCATACTGCATGCTGCACATGGTTTCTGAAAATTTATTTGTATGATTAACTGGAGTTCTGGAACATTGGGACTCTTCCTCCAGAGAGGAGTTTTGTTTGCTTTTTCTGTGTTATTGGAGGCACTTCCAGTCTGAGACCAGACCATCATAATCTGAATTCATGCCATAGGATTTCACAGAATGCTCAGATGATGGAAATGAGGACAACTCTAAGCAAGGATTGATTTACTAGTTACTATTTACAATGCAAATACAATTTTTTGGTGTCTCCATTTAATACAGTGAATAGTTAGCCATTTTTTGAAAGGACCAGGCTTTATCTTTAGCCCTACAGGCTCATGAAATCAGAAAAAGTTCATCTGAACTTCAGAGCCTTTTCTTTGAAGTGTTAGCCTTACCTCTTTGAATTCTTGTCTTCTTTCTCAATTTTCCCACTTTCTTATTAGCACATAGGTGCTTTGAAGATTTTGGTTTTGTTTCATTTAATTTTTTTTCATATTTCCACATTTGGAAGATTATTGAGAATTCCTAGTTCTCCAATACCCTAAATCAGAGATCAATACTTTGAAAATTTGCTTTAGTATATCCTTATGCTTATTTTACCCTGATATTTCTAGAGTAGTTTGCTTGGGTATAGAACTTCCTGTGAAAATAATTTTTCTTAGAGTTTTTGTGTTTTTTTGTTTTATTTTTTTAAACATTTTTGCTGGCCTTCTAGATTAACATTCTTGAGAAGTTTAATTCTAATCTTAGTTCTGATAATTTGGACATAATCATTTCTTCTCAGTGAAAGCTACTAGGATCATCTCTTTATCCTCACATTAGATTTCACAAAAATGTGCCATTCCATGGACTTGGTTTTATTTATTGTGTATTAGTCCTTCTAAGTATGTAGATTTATGTCTTACAATTGTGGCAGGCTTTCATTTGTAATATTTTCTCCTTCATTTTCTTTCTCTCCTTCCCTGGATCTCCCATTTATAAGATAATGGACTTCCTGAGATAATTTTCTAACTTTCTCTTCTATTACCCACTCTTTTTGTTTTAATTTATGAGGGCTTTCTTTGACTTTACTTTTCTATCCTTACATTGAATTTTAAATTAAACTTTATATTTTTAATTTCCAAAAGCTCTTATTCTCTGTTCCTTCTTATATATAGAATCCTGCTTCTGTTTGGTGGATATAATATTTTCTTTAACAATGAGAGAGACAGAAAAACATTTTCTGCATGGATTATCTTCACTTACTTGAGTATTTTCCCTCTTCTTTTCTTATTTTGTTCTTTTTTGTTATTAAAAGCAGAGAATATTTGTACAATCTTGAAATGGGTAGTTGATATACACCTGACTTAACCAGAGGGAGGTCTAGAGGTCTAACTTGTTAGTGCTCAAACTTCTCCTTAACTCCTTTGATTTCTGCTCCTCACCATTGTCCTTTTTCCTCTCTGCTTTCTGATCCAAAGTCCACTGTCTCAGTTCTCCTGAAAAAAAAGTATATATATATATATATATATACTTTTTATTTATATTTATATGTATTTATATATATACATATATATATATATATAAATTTTTTTTATTCAGAGAGAGGGACAGTGAAAGAGAAAGAGAGAAACAACTTTAGTTTTTCATTTGGTTTTTCCTTGCTTGGACACTTCGTTGTGAATGTGGTACTGGGGTTTAAACCCACATCCTTGTGCATGCCAGGGAAGCACTGTAACTGACTCAGTGGTTAAGCACCCCTGGGTTCAATTCCCAGTGTCAAGCAAAAACAACAACAACAAAGCCACTAGTCCAAGTTCAAGGGGTGGGGAAGAGACTTCTTCTTTTTCTTAATGGGAAAAGTTGCAAAGTCTAAGTGGTAAGTATAGGAGTAAAGAACTAGGCCCATGTCTTGCAATACCTACAATGGTATTACTTTTGACTTCACTGTAGAAGATAAGAAGACACTAAGCATCATGAAGTAATGAAATCTTGGCAGTCCAGTTTTAGTCTGTGCTCTTCATTCCTACACTATATTTTTTCTCCCTCTCTTATCAGGAATATTAAATCAGTTTAAAAACTGATAGAGGGATGGCAAAATTGTTTTGAAGTGACTCTAAAAAGACTGAAAAATCCACACTCAAGAAGGAAAAACAGTGGCATCACAAAAAAATGACATTAAGGTTCCTACCCTCTTGTGAGCCCAGGCCAGGTCTGCATGGAGCCTGTGGGTATCTGAAAGAGAAGTTCTGCTCTTGAAGGTGGTTGGCTTACTAGAGCCTGCAGCTTGTGGGAACCCATCCCATCACAGTGAGTAGGAGGAGGCCACAGTATAAAAAGAAATTGCTTACATGAGTAAGACTTGGTGGTACGAATAGCTAGGAACAGGGATTTTGCAATTTCTGCTCTGTAATAATGCCTTTAAGTTCTGCAGATTGGTTGAATCAGTTGGTTTATAATACTTAGTTTTTGTAAGATGTGGACATGGGATGATGATGTCCTCCTCCTGAGTCAACATAAGAGATGTTCACAACTGTGTTATAAACTCAGCATTCTTAATGTTTAAATTTTTTTAAAAATGTATATAATTTCATTATAGTCTATAATAGTGTCTTCCCTGACCTCTCACTTACCAGGTTTTTTCCTTAATTTTTTTTTTTTTTACAACAGGTCAGAGTAAACCACTCTTCTGCTTAAAAATCTTTAGGCATCCTTTCTCTCCCAGATAATTACCTTGCAAAGTCCAGTTGCACCATACAAGTACATGTCTTTTTTGCCTTTACTCACCCATTCTTCTTACAAAAATTAAATTTCCTCTCTTTCTCACCCTTCCACCCTCCTCTTCCTTTCCTTCCATTTCCTTCCTTTCATTCTTCCCACCTTCCTTCCTTCCTTCCTCTCTTTCTATCTCTTTCTTATGTGTGTTTATTTGAGAGATGGACAGAGAGGGCAAAGCTGGAACTGGAAAGGCATGTGATTAGTACCAGGCCAGGCAATTGAGAGCAAAAGTGACGTGTCATTTCTGCACCAATGCAGAAGAAAGATTATGTGACCCTTTGGTCTTTTCTCATACCTCTTGGCTAAGAAGGGTGCAGATTCCTGGTGGAAGAGCTGTAAAGTGGTAGGTTGTTCCTTCATTCTGGGTTCCTATGTGATTCTGAAGCAATCTCCTCCACCATTCCTGTGATAAACTTGTAGAATGAATGAGAAAATCAATTTTCTTGTGCTAAGTTACCAAGATCTGGAAAATAGTGAAGCCACATCATAACCTAGGCTATCATAAAAATATTATTTTACTATTATTTTGAATATTGACTTTTGGTCATTATTAGTTTGAATCATCATATATTTATTGAGCATTTTTATGTTATTTATAATCTTTGTATTTCTTTGAAAAAATAGCTATTCAAAGACCGCCTATTTTTATGAGGCTGTTCATATTCATTTATGAAACATCTTTATATGTTAGGTTACATTAATTCTTTATAGCAGTAATGATAAAATAATGTTTCCAGTTTGTTAATTATCTTTTTTTTTCAGTATCAGGGATTAAGCAAAAGGGCACTTAAACATTGAGCCATATACCCAGACCATTTTATTTTTTATTTTGGGATAGGGTCTCACTAAGTTGCTGAGGGCCTTGCTAAATTGCTGAGGCTGGTTTTGAACTTGCAATTCTCCTGCCTCAGCCTCTTGAGTTGCTGGAATTACATGTGTGCGCCGCCACACCAGAATATTAATTGATTTTTATAATATTTAAATTCTAAAAGGTCTTGAAGTAATCTACAAGTCTTTTAAAATTGCTTTTCCCAAATTTATAATAAAATACAATAAATGGAGTTTTCTCTGTTTTTAAATTTCCTGTTTTTTAAAACATGAAACCCTTTATTGTGATTTGTCTTGGTGCATGCTATTTAGCAGAGATATAGTTGTGCAATAAATATGTTCATCTTAAAGCCTAACTCTTCTAATTAAAAATACAGCTTTGGTGGTGTGCTTTTGAGTTATTCCTTAAACTTTCTTCATATGATATTAAATATCCACTTAGAACATTCAGGATAACTTAGCCACTTGGGACTCCCCTGATGGTCTGCTACTCCAGTGATACAGAAGACAACAAAGGACAATAGGCAGTCACAAAGGGAAATGCATGGTTCAGGGATGTGAGTGATATGTAAGGAGAGTTGGGAATAGCTCTCTTTCTCAGTAGGTCTGTAGTTAGCCTTTTATGTCTTAGGTATTCAGTCTCCATGTGGTAGTAAACTAGATTGAGGGCTGAGAAGCATTTTGCCATGCTGATGGAAAATACTCTGGACTCTTTACAATTGTGTAAGTGAAATAATCTAGCAATTTACAATTGTGGTAATTATACTTAGAGAACAGTACAGTTGGTGAAAAATCTTTACAGTTACAGGACATGGGTTCTGGGATTTATACAAGAATATAGTAATACTCAGTTCTCTAACCAAGTACACTTAGATATTCCTCCTTTGGCACAAAAGTCTGATGAAGACTTCAAGATTTGTTAACAACCTACAGGACTGAGATCTTACAAATCATCTCAGAAGTGTGTCTGAGTGCTGGTGTCTCTCTGTGTGTGTATGGGTTAGTGGAGGGGAGGAAACAGACAAAGAGGAAGTGAGGGGGAGAGAAAGAGAAAGAGAGAAAGAACAGCCTGATTAGGTGCAGCCCTGCCATAGGCAAGTTTACTCACCAAGTCAAAGGTGTTCTCCTTTAGTAGAAGGTCTTCCTCTTTTATGAGACGGATTCCCTATCCTGACTTATCCAAACTCACCTTGGAAAGTTTTTTTTTTTTAATTTTTAGTGATTCTTGAGTGTAATGGTTCTAGAAAAGAAGGCATATGGATCCACCTAATATCATCAATTACAAAGAGAGCTGGTAGTAACACCATATCATCAGTTTTCTGCATTAGTAGAAAACACCAAATCCTGTAGTACTAGTGCCAAATCCTACTAACCATTTAATACCCAGGAAGTAGTCATTGGAACTCTACATGGAATTGTTCTGTTGGTTTAATATAAAACCTTTAAGTATAAATCCTTTATGCTTTAAAGGCAAGTCTTCTAAATATTGACAGGGTAACATTTCTACAGTTCTCAAGACTCAGACCATTTCTTTAAATAATCTATTAACATTTCTCTAATTTATATCTTTGAAGATTATTTGTTGATTTTTTGATGCATGCCAGATATAGTTCTAGACATTGTGCTAGTGATTTAAAACAGTGATACCATTGTTGGTATGCCATATTGGAAATATAACAGTGAACAAAACAGCAAATATCTCTTCCCTTATGGAACTTCTATCCTGGTATGGGGTCACAGGCAATAAAACAAAAGAAATAACTAAATTACATGATTTATAAGAAGGCTGTATGTACTATGTACAGAGGCTGGAGAGTACCAAGAATGTAAGAGGCAACAACAAGGTTCAGGTTCTATGGTACAGTGATAATGAGCAAAGAGAGAACCCTTTAGATACTTGGGCAAAAAAATGTGGGAACGTTTTGCAGTAAGAAGAGGTAAGACATTGGAATTATTTGAACTTGTAAACATCAACAGCATTTGCTGACAGAATGGATGTATGATTTAGAACAATAACTGCAAAGACTCTAAGGTAAAGAGGTTGATCATTCCAGGAACACCAGGAAATCCATTGTAGCTGAAGCCAAAGGATCAAGGTTAAGAACAACAGGAGAGGTTTCACAGGCAATTGTAAGAATTTGTCTTTTAATATAAAGTAGGGGACCATTCATTTATATGATTTTAAGTTTATACTTTAAAAAGTTCGCTCTGCCTTTCTTGTTGAGAACAGACTAGAGTGGGTTAAGAGTGAAAGCAGGAAAACCAGTTTGGAGAATGTTGTAATAATCCAGGTGAGAGAATTTAGTACTTAGTCCAGGGTGCTAACAATGGGGGTGTTAGGGAGAGGTTAGATCCTGTATGTAATTTGAAGGCACAGTCATCGCTATTTGTTAACAAATTGGATATAGAATATGAAGAAAAGAGATGTGTTAATAATAAGCTTAAAGTTTCATGTCTGAGCACCTGAATAGATGATAATTCTATTAAGTCAGATGAGAAATGGAAGCAGCATTTGAAAGAGAAGAAAAGTCCTTTGGTGAAGATGTTAATCTAAAGTAATGGTGATATGTTAGACCCTTAGATGTGTGAGCATGGAGTTCAGTGAAGAATTGAGAGCTACAGACATGAGCTTTAAGACTGTCAGTGACTGCATGATATTGAAGGTAATCAATCAGAATGAAATCACTTTTGCCAGTGAAGATAATTAGAGGAAAAGTACAATGAAGCCCCTTGGTATTAAAAGGTCTGGAAGAAGAGGAATGGCTAGCAGAAGAAGCAGGGTAGGAGCATTAGTAGGGGAGGGAGAAAATCAGGAGCATGACTTGAAAGCCTACGAAGACTCATTTCCAATGTAGCTAGTTGATGGAATGAGGTGAAAACTGAGAATCTGTGTGGTCTTAACAATATGGAGGTCACTGGAGAGTTGATCCAAGCATGGCTTAG
>PVKS010011694.1:0-55623 GCA_004027875.1 Aplodontia rufa | reverse complement strand
CCATTTTCTTCCTCTACTCCACTGATATCTCTTCTGAGTTCATGGTATTCCCACCCCCTTTCTTTCCCCCTTATTTTTATTTAGTTTTTGTATATGAGAGAAGAAGAAATGAACACTTGACTTAGCATGATGTTCTCCAGTTCCATCCATCATTCATTCTTCTTCATGGCTGAGTAAAACTCCATTTATATATATATATATACCAGATTTCTCTATCCATTCATCTGTTGATGGGCATCTGGGCTGGTTCCATAACTTGGTTATTGTGAATTACACTATTATAAACACTGATGTGGCTGTATTACTATAGTATGCTGATTTTAGTTCTTTTGGATAAATACCAAGGAGTGGGATAGTTGGGTCACATGGTTCCATTCTTAGTTTTTTGAGGAATCTCCATACTGCTTTCCCACCAACACTGTATGAGCATGGCCTTTTCTCTACGTACTTGCCAACATTTTTTTATTAATTCTATTCTTGATGAATGCCATTCTGACTAAAGCAAGATGAGATCTCAATGTAGTTTTGATTTGCATTTCCCTGATTGCTAGGGATGTTGAACATTTTTTTCATATATCTGTTGGCCATTTATATTTCTTCTTTTGAAAAGTGTTTAGTTATTTTGTCCATTTATTTATTGGGTTGTGTGTGTGTGTGTGTGTGTGCATGCATACACGTGTGTTCAGTTTTTTGAGTTGTTTATATATTTTGGATATTAATTTCTTGTCTGAAGAGCAGGTGACAAAGATTTTTCTCTCATTCTGTAGACTCTCTCTTCACATTTTTATTTCCTTTGCTATGCAGAACCTTTTTAATTTGATGCCATTCCACTTATTGATTCTTGTTTTTATTTCTTGTGCTTTGAGAGTCTTGTTAAGGAAGTCAATGCCTGTCACTATGTTGGAGTACTGAGTTTATGTTTTCTATCATTGCAAAGTTCCTGTCTAATTCTTAGGTCTTTGATCCACTTTGAGTTGACTTTTGTGTAGGGTGAGACAGATTTTCCTAGGACTCTCTTTCTTTCTTTCTTTCTTTCTTTCTTTCTTTCTTTCTTTCTTTCTTTCTTTCATTTGACTCTTTTAACTAAACAAGGAGAATAAAGAACAACATTTTAAAGTATTCTTTCGGAGATTTTGTGGAAGGATGGAGTTTGTTTTATGATATTAAAGATGTTACTTATTTAGTCAGTCATTCAGCCAGTTGTATCAGCTTCTCAAAGCTATTTTAAGAAACTAGAACTACCCATTTTTGCTCCCTTCATCTTCACTTAAGATAGGTACAAGAGATGTTGGTATACTGTTAACTGTGACAATAACTTGAGACTAAAAGTCGTACTCTATTCCCCTTGCTTCAGACTCAGTCCTGAGTCACCAGAACAGACATAGAGATGTATGGGCTCCAGAAGGACAGTGCCAGGTATGATACGGACACACTGGAGTGAACCAGGAGAAGAGATTTGCCCCTGCCATTTCTCAGATGATGGTTTGTAGAGAGGTTTGGGAGGAACACTAGGGAGACTTCCTGAAGAGATCTTGGAGCTTCAGCCATTGTTTTCAGACTCTCACTCACTTGAGAAAGGGAGAATTTGCCATGGTTCGCCATCAAAAGGATTCCAAGAGATCTGGAGCTCAAGGACATACCTGAACATGGGGATGGGCACCAGCAGCTTGTCTGGAGTGTTCAAGTGGCAGAAACTGTTCACATGCCCCAGGGTGTCTGGATCCATGCAAAACCCTCCAGAGTACTTTTGACAGACAGAAGATACTAGAAGAAGAGCTAGTCAAGAAGGGACTCAAAACACCTCCCTGTTCTCTATGGAAACAAAGTGGCTGTAAATTTCCCAGCATCCCAGAGGGCCCATGAAAGATTCATGACACATTAAAGGCTTGTTTGCAAACCCCCATTCTGTGGACACACAAGAAGCCAGTCTTAATCATAAGACTAAGTGGGGTCCTGTCCTGGACCTTGCATTTGCCAGCGAGTGTACGTACTAAAGCACATATAGTCTTGCTGTCATTTTGAATCTGAGATCAGGGCTTTGAATGGCCACTGACCAACTTACAACCACAAACATTTGCTCTTTGCTGACAATATGCAGGTCCAATGTCACCCCACCCACCCACCCCCCCGCAAAATCTTTTCATTCACCTTCCCTCTAAACAAAAGAAAAGTGTGGGGGCTGGTGTGAGGTCGCAGTGGTTAGGATGCAGTGGTTATGGCATTTGCCTGTCATGTGCAAGAACACAGGTTCGAACCCCAGCGCCAACGAAGTGTCAGAGCTACGAAAGCCACATGAAAAACTAAATAAAATTGATTCTCTCTCTCTCTCTCACCATCCCTCTCTCTTAAAAAATAAAAGTGAAGTGTCAAGTGTGTTCAAAGCCTTGAAGGTCTGCAAGCTGTGTCACTGACAACCTGCATGGAGTACAGAGGACTTTAGCAGGAAAATTCCTGGAATCACTGAGAGGACATAAAAGATTAATTAACATGCAAATCCTGCCTCTCGAATATCTTGAATCCAGAAATTCGTTCATACTAAAACATAATGCAGATAAACTGTTCACGTTCTAATTTCTCCTTATGTTCTAGTTTGTGCATCTGGACATGCTCATCCATTTACCTATCATTTCAACAGTTAGCCTTACCGTTGAGGGGTAGTAACATTGCTGATCACCTGACCCCTAAGCGTGTGCATATGTAGGTCTCTTATAACATTCATGGAGCATGATTCCTGTTCTTTTCATCTGCAATTTGATGGATATTAAATTGTAGAATTTCAGATAGTTTTATTTTTACAAAACAGGTCTTTTTAATTTTGAATATTTCAGATAAAATTTAGATAAATATTTTAGATGAATTTTCTCTTTAAAAATGCAATTTTTGTATTAATGTAATTACATGTTATTTTTAATCCATTTAATCATTTTGACATAAGAATATAACTTGGACATGAAAATCTTGATTATTTCAGTATAATTAGTGACTTTGCTTGAAATTTTTATGCAATATTTAGATTTCAAGAAATAAATACATGTGATTTTCTGAGTCATTACTCATCCACACATTGGCAGTCCATGAAAAGAATGCCCCAGGCACAAGTTAAATTCAGTTATCTTTGATGTTTTGTTAACACTTGACTTTATATATTTTTTCCTAACTTAACCTTTTGAGAATGTATTTTTCAAGTCAGAAAGACAGGACACATTTCATCTAGCAAATTTCTGGCTCTATTTAAAACTCTTTAGCATACAGACTTGAAGTATGGTGGTCTCCTTTTGTCCCAGGCCTTATAAAGTTTGGATGAGCATGAAGGAATCCCATTAGCAGAGGCTCAGCCTAGACCCCCACCTTGGAGAACGGATGAAACAGAAATGAATCTTGGGAAGCTGGAGATCACTGAGCCAGCAAGGAGACACCCATAGACCAAAATGGGTGGTGACACTGGCAGCTGGAGTCAGCAGACAAATGACTGAAACCAGCTGCTCCATGTCCTTCTGCCCACTATACCAGTCAGTTCATTCTTCTTGATCATCCCCCCTCTCCCTGCTGCCTTTGAAAAAGTGAAGCATGAAATTCCTTTTCTGGAAATCAAGAGGAGGTAGTCGAAGGGAGTTTTGAACTAGATAGTGACTGAAATGAGAATCCCCGAATTTGACTACAGATATGCTAAATTAGACTAACACTCGCCAAATTGCACTCCACTTTTATTTTTCAGTGAAAAAAAAATAGGAAAATGGCTTGTAACCAATAGCAAAACAGAAACATGTATTTTAGCAATATCTGATTTGGTGCTTTCTAATATATGCTTTCTTATGGTGGCATCTTACTGGAAAGAAAGGATAATTTGAATTGGAAAGAGCAGCATGGGAAATAAATTCAGTGATTATTAATTTGTTGGCTTCATGAAGTGATTTATAAACTTTGCACAATAGAATTTCCTAAGTGCTTTTAACATGTTGCAATCGCCTTGCTCTAACCAGACTGAGGACCAAGCTCTGAGTGTGGGACTCAGCATCCATATAGTTTATAAGCAATTCAGATGATTCTAATGGACAGTCAGGGTTGTAACCTACAGAGCTGGTATCTTCTTAGTCAGTTGTTTGCCAGTTTTGTGTCTGTTTTCTCAGATTTGGGCAGATTCACCAGTTCCTGCTGCATTCTTTCTTCACTCCCTTGTTGGATAGTCATGGTCCAAGGTTCTGACAACCGATCAGGTTTTTTCCTCAGGTGACTTGCACCACAGCTTCTTTGCTGAGGGTTGTGTGACAGCCACATCAGTGAACTGGGAAAATAACCTGTACCAAAGCCAATTAGTTGCCCCATTTCTACTTTAATGAAGCAGAGCAATTAAAAGGAGGGCCGCACTGGAAAATTCCTGGGCCTGAGACCAGCAGTCTTAGGATATTACGTGGTTAGGCACAAAATTCATTCATTCATTCAATAAAGGTATATTGAACACCAATTACATTGTGGACACTGGAAATAAAATGGTAATTTGGGTTAAATGCTGAATTTCAAAGAATTATGTTTTTTTTCTCACCTCCTATCTATAACTTCTTTTTTAAAAATTCATTCAACATAGTCTTACATACAGGAGGGAATCGTTGCCACACATTCATGAACACATGCATAATGACAGAGCAAGCCAAGGCTGATGCCAGTTCATGATCTCTCCCCTTTGGGTTCCCCTGGATCCATGTTTCCCCAACTTTACCCCCATGTTAGTTGGGATTCTCGTGGAAGTCGAACGTTCCCCACTGGGTTGATAACCCCCTACTCCCTTCCTCCAGCTGCCTTGATATCCCTCCTATTTCCACCTCCCCGTCTCTTCATCCCCCAGTATCATAGGCAAGGTTCCCGCTGCTTGTGTAAAAATTCGCCCTTGTTGAGGTTATTATTAGCTTAGCCAACTTTCAGTCTGTTTCCAATTGTATTCTAGCTTCCACATATGAGAGAAAACATTCAGCCCTTGAGTCTCTGACTTTGGGATATTTCACTCAGCATAATTTTTTCCATTTCCATCCATTTGGCTGCAATGCCATGCTATCATTCTCTCTAATAGCAGAGTAGAATTCCATTGTATATATGTACCACAGGTTTTGAATCCACTCGTCCAGTGAGGGGCATCTGGGTTGGTTCCATAGTTTAGCTATAGTAAATTGAGGAGCTATGAACATTGATGAAACTGTATCTCTGTAATATGCTGATTCCAGCTCTTTTGGATAAATACCCAGGAGTGGGATAGCTAGGTCATAAGGTGCTTCCAGCCCTAATTTTTTGAGGAGTCTCCACACTGCTTTTTAGAGTGGCTGTACCAGTTTACCATACCATCAAAAGTATGAAAGTGTTCCTCTCTTCCCACAACCCCTCCAGCACCTGTCCTTGTTTGTATTCTTCATTTTTGCCACTTTGACAGGAACGAGGCAGAATGTCAGTGAAGTTTTGATTTGCATTTCTCTGATTGCTAGTGATATAGAGCATTTTCTCATATATTTATGGGCTTTTTGCACTTCCTCCATTGAGAAGTTTCTATTTAGTTCCCTAGTGCATTTATTGATTGGATTGATTGTGGTTTTGAGGTTCAGTTTTTTTTTAGTTCTTTTTATATTCTGGATATTAGCCCTCTGTCCAAGGTGTAGCAAGCAAAGATTTTTCTCCCATTCTGTAGATTCTTTCTTGACACTTTTGACTAATTCTTCAGCTGTGCAGAAGCTTTTTAGTTTAATGGTATCCCATTCATTTATTCTTAGCTTTAATTCTTACACTATGAGAGTCTTTTTAGGGAAGGTGGTGCCAATACCTACATTGTGTAGTATTCATCCTATTTTTTCTTCAAGCAATTGTATAGTTGCTGGTTTAATTTCCAGATCCTTGAACCATTTTGATTTGATTCTTGTGCAGGGTGAGAGGTAAGGATACAATTTCAGTTGCTTGCATATGGCTGCCCAGTTTGTCCACCCCCATTTGTTGCATAGGCTATCCTTCTTCCAGACTATGCTTTTGCCCCTTTTGTCAAATATCAGATGGTTAAAGATTTGAGGGTTTGTCTCGGGATCTTCTATTCTTTTCCATTGGTCTTCATTTCTGTTTTGATACCAATACCATGCTGTTTTTGTTACGATAGCCCAATAGTATAATTTCAGGTCAGGAATTGTGACACTTCCTGCTTCCTCTTTCTTGCTTAGTAATGTTTTGACTCTTCTGGACCTTCTGTTATTCCATATGAATTTGAGAATTGCTTTTTTTTATCTGTGAAGAATGTCATTGGTATCTTGATGGGGATTGCATTGAATCTGTACAGGGCTTTTGGTAGAATGGCCATTACAATTATATTGATTCTGCCTAATCAAAAACATGATTGTTTTTCCATCTATTCAGGTCCTGTACAATTTCTTTTTTTACTGTTCAATTGTTTTCATTGTAGAGGTCCTTTATATCCTTTGTTAAATTATTGCCCAAGTATTTCATTCTTTTTGAGGAAATTGTGAATGGGACAGACTTCCTGATTTCTTCTTCAGTAGAATTGTTGCTGGAGTATTGGAAAGCTAATGTTGAAAAAGCTAGTGTTGATCTTATAGCCAGCCACTTTGCTGAAATCGTTTATAAGCTCTAGGAGTCTTCTGGTTGAGCTTATTGGGTCTTTCAGGCATAGGATCATATTATCAGCAAATAGAGGTATCTTGACTTCATCTTTTCTTATTTGAATTGCTTTCATTTTCTTCTCTTGTCTGATTGCTCTGGCTAGGGTTTCAAGGACTATATTGAATAAGAGTGCTAAAAGTGGACATCCTTGTCTTGTTCCTGAATTCAGTGGAAATGTTTTCAGTCTTTCTCCATTAAGCATAATGTTGGCTATGGGTCTGTCATAAATGGCTCTTACAAAATTAAAGTGTCTTCTTCTGATCTCTTTCTTCTCCATAGTTTTAAGCATAAATGAGTGCTGAATTTTATCAAAGGCCTTTTCTGTGTCAATTGAGATGATGAGATGATTTTTATTTTTAAATCTGATTAACTAGTGAATTATATTTATTAGTTTGCATATATGGAACCAACCTTGCTTTCCTGGAATGAAGCCCACTTGATCATGATGTATTATTTTTTTTTATGTATTTTTGAATCCGGATAGCTAGAATTTTATTAAGGATTTTTGCGTCTATGTCCATCAGGGAAATTGGTCTGTAGTTGTCTTTTCTTGCTGTGCCTTTGTTGGGTTTTGGTATTAGGGCTATATTTGCTTCATAAGAAGTGTTTGGGAGGGTTCTAACCCTTTCAATTTCCCGGAAAACTTGTAGAGGATCAGCGTTAATTCTTCTGTAAAGGTCTGGTAGAATTCTGCCGTGAATCCATCAGGTCCTGGGCTTTTCTTTTTTGGAAGGCCTTTGTTTGCTGTTTTGATTTTGCTACCTGAGATTGGTTGGTTTAGAATTTCAGTGTCCTCCCTCATTAATTTGGAAATGTCATATGTGGCAAGATATTTGTACATTTCTTCCAGATTATCAAACTTAGAAGAGTATATTTTTTCAAAATAAGTTCTGATAATCTTCTGGATTTTGATTTAGTCAGTGGTGATACTTCCATTTTCATCTTTGATTATGTTGATTTGCTTCACTTCATTCTTAATTTTGGTGACATTGGCAAGGGATCTGTCGATCTCATTTATTTTTAAAGAACCAACTCTTTGTTTTGTTGATAATTTCTAATTGTTTTTGTTCTCAATTTCATTGATTTCAGTTCTGATCTTAATTATTTCCTGTCTTCTATTAGGTTTGGGATTAGATTGTTCCTCTTTTTGTAGGGTGTTGGGAACATGAGGTTCAGCTGGCTTGTAGAAGAATTGGTGGTAAACAACTCTAAGGGGTTCAGCTGGCTTGTAATTAGCAAATTGCCTGACCACATGACTAAGCTATTCAGCCACTCATTTGTTACAATTGGAGAAAGGTGTTTGCATTGTATCCTATTGGCTATTGTAATGGATAAATAGAGTAGCAGCTAGTCAGGTGAAGTAAGCAGTCAAAAGAAGCAGGAGCGGCCCAAGGAAGGAAGCAGCCAAAAGAAGCAAGCAGCCCAAAGAAGCAAGCGGCCCAGAAAGGAAGCAGCCAAAGAGAAAGCATAGAACCAGAGGAGAAGAAGCAGCAGCCAGAAGCAGAAGCAGTCAGAAGCAGCAGCAGCAGCAGCAGCAGCAGCAGCAGCAGCAGCAGCAGCGACATCAGAGAGATCAGCAGCTTAGAAGATCCAGGTCCCGTGTTCCAGCCGACGGCGTTCGCCCCCTTGTTCCCGGCTCCCCAACCCTTCCTAACTCAGCCCCTCGGAGGACGGTCCAGCGTTAAGCCGTTCTGCCCGCTTCTCGCACAGGAACGCTGCGAGGAGCGACTCCTCTTCCCCCCGCCCCCAGACCTGTCCTGCCGGCGCCGGCGGCCGGTTCCCAATGTCCTGCTGGCCCCCGGGGAACGGCTAAGGTCCAGAACCCAGGGCGGGGAGCTACAGTAGGGATTTGAGTTGGAGCATAAGTCTGTTTATATGGGCTCTTTCCTCATTTTTTTTTAATTCGATGGACATGGTCTTACAATTAGGAGGGGTACGTCATCAAACAATCAAGAACAGCAGTGTAATGACAGAACAAGTCAATACTGGTGCCAGACCATGATTTCCCCCCTTTGGGTTCCCCATGGTTCCATGTTTCACTTTACTTAAGCCCAAAATTAATTGGACTTCTCGTGGAAGTTGAAGGTTCCCCTCAGATTAGATTCACTCATACTACCTCCTTCTGGTCACCTTGATTTCCTTCCTATTCATTTTCCCCCTCCCTACCCCTCTCCCTACCTACCCCAGGAATCTTAGCACAGTTCCCCATGATCATGTAAGAATTCATACATGTTAGGTTAGCCATCTAACAAACGGTTTCTGCTTATATTCTAGCTTCCACAAATGAGAGAAAACATTCAGCCCTTGAGCCTCTGAGTTTGGGATACTTCACTCAGCAAATTTTTTCCATCTCCATCCATCTGGCTGCAAATACCATAATATCATTTTCTCTAATAGACAAGTAGTATTCCATTGTGTTTATGTAACAAAGTTTTTGGATCCACTCATCAAGTGAGAGGCATCTGGGTTGGTTCCATAATTTAGCTATAGTAAATTGTGCTGCTATAAGCATTGATGAAGCGGTATCTCTATAGTAAGCCAATTCTAGCTCTTTGGGGAAGATACCCAGGAGTGGGATAGCTGGTTCAAAAGGCAGTTCCAGCCCTAATTTTTGAGGAGTCTCCACACTGCTTTCCAGAGTGTCTGTACCAGTTTGCAGTCCCACCAGCAATATAACAGTGTTCCTCTTTACCCACAGCCCCTCCAGCACCTGTCCTTGTTTGTATTCTTCATTTTTGCCACTCTGACCTGAGTGAGGTAAAATCTCAGTGAAGTTTTAATTTGCATTTCTCTTATTGCTAGTGATGTAGAGCCTTTTCTCATAAGACTATGGGCTTTTTGGACTTCCTCTGTTGAGAAACTTCTTTTTAGTTCCATAGCCCATTTATTAATTGGGTTATTAGTGGTTTAGGTATTTAATTTTTTGAGTTCTTTGTATATTCTGGATATTAGCCCTCCGTCCAAGGTGTAGCAGGCAAAATTTTCTCCCATTCTGTAGGTTCTTTCTTGAGATTCTTGACTAAGTCTTTAGCTGTGTAAAAGCTTTTTAGTTTAATTGCATCCTGTGCATTTATTCTTAATTTTACTGCTTGTGCCATGGGAGTCCTGTTAAGGAAGGCTGTGCCGACCCCTATGTCATGTAACATCGATCCTACTTCTTTTTCAAGCAATTGTAGAGTTGCTGGTTTAATATCCAGATCCTTGAACTATTTTGACTTAATTTTTGTGCAGGGTGAAAGGTAAGGATCCAATTTCAGTTGTCTACACATGGCAGTCCAATTTGTCCAACACCATTTGTTGAACAGGCTATTATTCTTCCACACTATGCTTTTGCCGCCTTATCGACTATCAGATAGTTAAAGGCATGAGGAATCATCTCAGAGTCCTCTATTGTATTCCATTGGTCTTCCATTCTGTTTTGGTACCAATACCATGCTGTTTTGGTCACTACAACCTTGTAGTATAATTTCAGGTCAGGAATTGAGATGCCTC
Source organism: Aplodontia rufa (assembly GCA_004027875.1). Classification (NCBI taxonomy): domain Eukaryota; kingdom Metazoa; phylum Chordata; class Mammalia; order Rodentia; family Aplodontiidae; genus Aplodontia; species Aplodontia rufa. The sequence goes on along the minus strand of PVKS010011694.1, from coordinate 45,489 downwards.
CTGGCTCCTCCTTCTTGCTGAGTAATGTTTTGGCTAGTCTGGGTCTTCTGTTATTCCATACAAATTTGAGTATTGCTTTTTCTATATCTGTGAAGAATGATGTTGGTATCTTGATAGGGATTGCCTTAAATCTGTATAGGGCTTTAGGTAAAATGACCATTTTGATGATATTGACTCTACCTAACGAAGAACATGGAATATTTTTTCATCTACTCTCAGATCTTCTATAATTTCTTTTTTTTAAAGTTTGATAATTTTCGTTGTACAGGTCCTTGACATCCTTTGTGAGATTTACGTCCAAGTATTTTATGTTTTTGGAGGAGATGTTGAAAGGACAGAATTCCTAATTTCTTCTTCAGTATCCTTGTTGCTGGAGTATAGGAAAGCTAATGATTTATTGGTGTTAATCTTATAACCAGCCACTTTGCTGAAGTCGTTTATAAGCTCCAGAAGTCTCCTGGTTGAGCTTATAGGGTCTTCTAGGTAGAGGATCATGTCATCATAGCAAATAGAGACAACATGACTTCTTTTCTTATTCAAATTCCTTTGATTTCCTTCTCTTGTCTGATGGCTCTGGCAAGAATTTCAAGGACTATATTGAATAAGAGTGGTGATAAAATCCCTTTATCTCTCCTAGCTCTAACAGCAGCTGCCATTGGCAGAAAGTAAACACAGCCGAACTACTGCATTCCTGCTGGGACAGATAAACCCCCCCCCCTTTTTTTTTTCTCCACACGGAACTCCCAGGACTCTGTTCCTTGGAAAAGCTTCACAAACTAGGACTAGAAGTTCATAAATAGCTTCACAAACTAGGACTAGAAGTTCATAAATATATTCCCCAGAATATACCTTGGAAAACTGAAGATAAACTTGGATTTTCCCATCCAGACTTGGAGCCACAGGAAAAGCCACCTCCCTTCAGCTTGCCATCTTCCTCCCAGATGATAAGAAACCCTTCTCTCTTTCCTGGTTTTTGATGAAGGCACTCAGTGTTATAAATTTACTCCTTAAGAATGCTTTCATACTATTCAGAGATTTTGATACATTGTTTCATCATTCTCAATCATTTCCAAAAATTTCTTCATTTCTGTTCTCATTACCTCTTCTATCCGTTCTTTATTGAAGAGGGTATTATTCAATTTCTTAGTATTTGAGTAGTTTCTGCTGTTTTTCTTGCTGTTAATTGCTAAGATCATATCATTGTGGTCTGACAAGATACATGGGACATTATCAACTTTTTATATTTGTTAAGGTTAGTTTTGCGGACTAGAATGTGGTTTATTTTGGAGGAGGATCTGTGAGCTGCTGAGAAGAAGGTAAACTTAGCCAATTTGGAATGGAATATTCTGTAAATGTCTGTTAAGTCCAATTGATTTATAGAGTTGTTTAGGTTAGAGATATCTTTGATTTTTTTGCTGTGATGATCTGTCTATTGTTGATAATGGTGTATTAAAGTCCCCCAGTATTATTGTGTTGAGATTGATGATATGTGTAATGTCCTTGAGTACTTTTCCATATATTTGGGAGGGTTGTAATTGGGGACGTAAATGTTAACAATCATTATGTCTTCTGGATTAATTGTTCCTTTTGCTATAATATAGTGACCTTCTTTGTCCTTTCCGACTAGTTTTTGATCAAAATTAACTTAATTGGATATAAGTATCACAACACCAGCTTGCTTTTTCAGGTCACAAGCCTGGTAGACACTTTGACAATCTTTCACCTTCGGTGTGTGTTTATTTTTTATTGTGTTTTATTGAGGTGTGTCTCCTGTAGGCAGCGTATTGTTGGATTTTGTTTTTTTGATTCAGTAAGCCAATCGGTATCTTTTGGTTGAGACATTGAGTTCATTCACGTTCAGAGTTAGAATAGATATGGAAATCTGAGTCCCTGACATTGTGACTATTGCTGTGTATTTCACCATCTTGGGTATCTTTTGGTGTTTTGTGATTATTGACTTTCTTCTGTTTATGGGTTTTTGAAAGTTGCTTGCATGTTCCATTGAATTAAGTATATCCTTGAGTATTTTCTGTAGCACAGACTTCGTATTCGTGTATCTTGCTAGCTTGAACTTATCATTGAAATATTTAATTTCCCTGTCACATTTAAAGCTAAATTTTTCAGGGTATATTATCTTTGGTTGAAAATTGTTTTCTTCCAAAATCTGAAGACTATTGTTCTACGCTCTCCTGGACTTTTTATTGTCTTATCTGAGAATTCCATAGTAATCCTAATTGGTCTGCCTCTGAATGTGATTTGGTGTTTTTCCCTTGCTCCTTTTAGGATTCTTTCCTTGATTTCTCTGTTATTCATTTCATGAATGATGTGTCTTTGTGAATTTCTCACTTGGTTAGGTCTATTTGGTTTTCTATAGGCATCTTGAATTTGATTTTATGGGTCAGTTCTGATATGGGAAAAATTCTCCTTGGCAATTTCACTCAGAAGATTTTTAATACACCTTGTTTGTTGTTCAATGTTTTCTTCAATATCAATAACTGTCATGTTATTTCTTCTCATCTCATCGAATACTACTTGGAAGTTCTGATCATCCTTAATAAGCTTCTTTTCTTGTCTGTTCTCCTTGAACTCAATGTTGCTCAGCCTATCATTATTGTCTGATGCTGGTTCTTCGAGAGCTGAGGTTCTATTTTCTACTGAGTTTACTCTAGTATTAGTATCTTCCAATGAGCTTTTGATTTGGTTGATAATATTTTTCAATTCTAAGAGCTGTGCTACATTGCTTTTCAGAAAGTCTAGCTCTTTATACATATGGTCTTTCATCTCCTGAATTTGCTCTTTTATCTCTTTCCTTAAATCTTCTTTTAGTTCTTTGATTGAATTATTAATCATATTGTTGATGCATTTTCTAGGTTTTCATTTAGGACTGCAACCATGGACTCCTTGGATGGAGAGCTGTGGGGTTGAGGTGGAGGATTGTTTCCCTTTTTCCTCATTTTCGGTTACAGGAAGTGAGGCTTGAGGTCTGACACTGAGTAATTCTCTTGGGGGCTTTGTTGATGGTATTGGGGCTTTTTATCTCTTCGCTTCATTGGGCTGGGGTGCAATTTGGGTAGCACAGTTCAATAGCTGGTATCCTACTCTGTGAAGTATTATGGACCTTTAAGTTTTCCAATACCTCAGGAGATAGGAGGTAGAAGTCAATAAATGCAGCCAATGCACACAATAGACAATGTCAACTGTAGATGTTACAGTGTTGATTAGCATCTATAGAAGCAATTGGATTAGCAGGTTTTTTGTTTTTTTTTTCACGAGAGCTTTCACGCTGTGCTTGGTTAGCAAGCAAACATCCATTTTCAAGTATGGCATTCACTTCAGTTTACCAGGACCTCTGTAGGTGAGGGAGAAAAAGTCTAGAGAACAAAGGGAATAAGGTAGGAAGGTAGTGTAGAACTTGTGAATTAGGATATAGAGCTACAAGGTAATAGAGATGATGTAGGCTATTCCGCTAAAAATAAGGAAAAGATAGAAACAGGATGAGAGTGGGGTAATGACTTTGAGGGAGGATGAGAGAGAACAGAATAAAGTCTAGGAAATGACAGAGTAAAGGGAAGAAGGGAATAGTAGAGACTGGGAGTCTTTTCAGCCCAAAGAGATTGAGGACTAATTTGCAATACTGCAGACAGCCTCAGGTCAAACCCAGCAAAAGGGACACAGCAGACAAACACAATAAATTAAAGATACAGTAAAAATCAAGCAACCACACAAACAAATAAACAAACAAAATACACACACCAAGGAACACCAATCCCAAGAACAGCAACAACAACAATAAAAAAAAGGAGTTGGGAAGGTTATGAATTATTACCACCAAGGTCAAAATGTACCATGGGTGTATATGTTCATAACTGACTTCTAGGTGGAGTCACTTCCCAGTTGAGTTTGTTGGAGGGAATGAATTTTGTTGATCTCAGCTGACAGATTCCCAAGAGGTCTTCCAGGAATTTTCTCCTGAAGAGGGGTTGCAAACATTCACCTTCCCTGCTTCTTGTGAGAACAGACTTCAGGGCCACCCGAGTTGCACTTGGGCAGTTTAGTGCCTTCCTGCTCAAACACTTGTTCTATTTTAGCCAGGGACCCAGAGCCCCTGGGAGTATTATGGATCCTGGTGCAGCTGTAAGGGACTCTTGCTGTTCCAAGGAGAGTGGCCAGCCTGAACTGAGCATACCTGGGACCATTATCGCCCAATTCTTGAGTGTCTTGAGGCCCTCAGTTACCCCATGAGATGATGTGTGGAGCAATCACAATCCCAGCAAGGGGAGGAAGGCATGAAGGAGACCTATGGGACCTCTTCTGTTTACATAATTCAGATCTGAAATTAGAGGAAGGCACTGGAGCCAGGCTGTCCCTTTTGTTCATAGATACCTGAGGCTGACATTAGCCTCTGCATTGCCTGAGAGTTTCAGGTAGTATCTGTTGGACCTGCAGGCCAAACCCCTCCCCCACAGGCTGTTTAGGTCCTTTTGAGAAGAATCCTGGTCACAGACTCCACCCACAGATCGGTCCCATAACAGGGTGGACAGGAAGCCTCTAAATGCAAATCACCAGACCAGCAGGGAGGGTCTGCCAGACCCACACAGCCCCCAGAGCAGACTGTCAAAATACTGGAGACCTGGAGCTGCTCCTCCGGACTGTGCTCCCTATTCCACTCTGCATCTCACTGTTATGAAGCAGTTTCCTGTACCAACCTCCAGGAGGGTTCAAAATGGCGATACCACCCTGCTTCTTTGCACAATCAGATTCAGGGGACTCTAATTTGTGTATATTAAAGCAGTCCTTCCATTCCTGCCACTGTTGCAGCCCTGGAGCCCTGGAGTCCCAGCCTCTGCTGAGCATTCACACTCTCCACTGTGTCTGAGTTTATTTAAGTGTGCGCAGCTTCTCCTCTCTGGGACAAATTCCCAGCCTACCGCCTGCTGAGTAGCTGGTGCTGGGAAATTATTATTTAGGATTTCCTGTACTTTCAGCTTGTCCATAGCACTGTATCACTAAACTTCCTTCCTTGGACAGTATTAATTTAGGGAGAAATTTTGCTGTCCACCCACCTCACAGTAAGGCACTTCTGTGCAGGCACTTCTGATGCACCATTGGGGTCCTGTATTCACGGAGAGATTTTTTTTTTCATTCAGCTCTGCCACAGGTCACCATTATGAAATTCCCTCTCAATAACTTCTTAGTTATTGAGGATCACCAGTTTGTAGTCTCAAATTTTCAACCACTGTTTTCCAGACTTTGGAATGTGATAGACCAGTAATTTTTTATTGTTGTTGTAAAAGTTGCCAATTTTTAATTTTGCCAGATAGAAAACAAAAATCCAACGAAAAATCTTTTTAACACAAAAAGTAGCAGGCATAGTATCTCAGCATAACAAATCGTCATTTAAATGAATGGCAGTTCATTTAGTTTCATGAAAACCTCTACATAGTTTTTCTCATTTTGACGCTTCCTAATAAGCTTTTATTTGAAATCAATTCATTGTCTTCCTTCCTTCCTACCCCACCCCGTTAGTAAGCAGAACTTGCCATTATTCTTCAAAAAATATGCTATGACCAACTTATACTTCCAGTCAAGATGGAATATCAGGACCAGATTTTACCCACCCCACAACATCCCCTGAACAATCAATAAATCAGAGAAAATATGTTCAACAATGGTTCTCAACATGATGGAGAAACTGAAAGAATGGAGAGAAACACGGTGAGTCCTGTAATTACTCCAGCTTAATATTTTAACAGAGATTCAACTCCAGAGTTCAGGTGGGAGAACTAGGTAAAGCCTGGAAGACTCCCTGACTTGAGATGGAGCTAAATGTTTGGAGTGAACAAGGTGGCTAGAGTTCACAAGGAAGAATACTGGACAATAAAGACAGAGATAGCTAAAGGTCTGCAGTTTTTTCTGAGTTTTCAACTGAATACTGATAAATACATTATATGTTAGGCAACTATCTACACCCAAGAACAAAATCACCCACAAGGGGCAGAGGTAAGAATACCTGGCATTCACACAGGGTCAGAATAGTGCTTGTTCCTAGAAACCACACTGGAAAACCTCACAATTAATATCTTAAAAAGAGCACCAGTGAGCTGTTGGATGAATTCAAGTGGATTTATATATGTTTAATGGGAGTCACAAGAGAATGGGCAGGCAGAAAAATATTTGAGGAAATAATGGCCAAAATTTACCAACTTTGATAAAAATTATAAATCCACAAATTCAGGCACAAGAAACAAAACTATATCAAGATGCATCATAAAGAAAATTCAAAACCAGTGGTATACATCAAATATTAAAAGCAATAAGAAGGAAACACATATTATAGGCAGATGAGCAAAGGTAAGGATAATAGCACATTCCACATCAGAATAAAATGCAGATAAAAAAGCAATTTTCATTTATAATGACTTAAAAAAATTCAAGAAATTAGAAACGGAAAGAACTTCCTCAACTTTATAAGGAACTCAGTTTAAATCCTACATCTAACCTTATACTTAATAATGGAAGACCAAGTGATTTCCCTCTAAGATCCGGAACACAAAGGGATATTTGTTCTCCAATGTCAAGTCAATATTGTCTTAGATGTTCTACTCAAAGCAATATGGTAAGAAAAAGAAATAAAATCATACAGAATAGAAAATGAAAAGAAACATGCTATTTTTCAGATGATTTGACTAGCTGTGTAGAAAATATGAAATCTACAAAACAAACATTACTTGAATAAGTTTGTTTAACAAGGTGGTAGAATGTAAGATTGTTACACAAATTGTACTGTATTTCTATGTTTTAGCAACAAAATTATAAATTGAAATAAGATGATAATATCAATTACAATAGCATCAAGAAATATGAAATGGGTGCTCAGCAGTTTAGTGCTTGCCTGGCATGCACCAGGACCTGGATTTGAACCCCAGAACCACATACATAACTAAATGGAGGAAGAACAACAAAACAAAAAAAAAAAATGAAAACAGATGAAAATATAAAACTGAATCTTCAAAAAAATTTTTTCAGCAGGCATATTAATAACAATGGACAAATTGACTTTAAAATCATATGGAAATGAGGAGGTCATAGAATAGCCAATGTAATTTTTGAAAAAGAACAAAAATATAGAGACCAACACTACTTAGTATCAAAATTTGTTATAAAGTTATAGAAATGAAGAGTGAAATATTGGAATAATTTTTTTTTATTAATGAGAGAAGGACAGTGGGAGAAAGAATCAATTTTTTAAATTTAATTTTTCACGTGGCTTTCATTGCTTGGACACTTCATTGTGTACCTAGTGCTTTTTTCTTTTTAAAGAGAGAGAGACAGTGAGAGAGAGAGAGAGAGAGAGGGAGATATTAAATTTTATTTAGTTTTTCATGTGGCTTTCATTTTTCTGAAACATTGTTGAGTATGTGGTGCTGGGGTTTGAACCCACATACTCGTGCATGCCAGGCAAGCACCGTAACCACTGAGCCACCATTCCAGTCCCTGGGTGTTTTTTTTTTTTTGAGATAGAAAGAGAGAATCGATTTTATTTAGTTTTTCATGTGGCTTTTGTTGCTCTAACACTGTTGTGTTCGTGGTGCTGGGGTATGAACTCACGTCCTTGTGCATGCGAGGCAAGGGCCGTAACCTCTGAACCACTGCTCTGACCCTTATTGGCATCAGTATGAACAAACAGATAAATGGAATAAAATGTCCTGAAATAGACTAACACATGTATACATGTATACTTGGTCAATTTGGTCACTGTAAAAAATTACGATAGACAAGGTATGAATAACAGTAATTTATGTAATAGTTAGGAAGACTGGAAATTTAAAATCAGGATTCCAAAAGGGTCAGAGTGACTGCAAGTGCCCTCTTGCAGGTTGCAGATTCCCACTTTCTCATTGTAACTTCCCAAGGTGGGAAAAGGGCAAGAGAGCTCTCTGGGATCCCTTCATAAGGGCAATAATCTGAGTCATTAGGGCTCCACCCTCACGACATAATTACCTTCCAAAGGCCACACCTGTTATTATGATCACATTGTGGGTGAAGATGTCAACATGTGAATTTGGGGTAGACACAATTCAGTTCACTGCAGATCATCTTTTCAACACTGGTACTGGGACATTTATGTATCCATAGGAAAAAAAAAAAAAAGACATAATGAATCATAAACCTACATGCAAAATCCCAAACTGTCAAGCTTCTAGAAGAAAATTAAAAAATATTTTTGTGATTTTTGGTTAGATAAATGTCATAGATATGACATACACAAAAAATTTTATATACTGAATTTCAAAATTAAAAATTATTGCTCCTCAAAAACACTGTTAAGACAATACACAAATATTTTAAACCAAGTCAATTGCAAAAGAACATGAAGAGCAATTTCTGATCATTTCTAGAATAAATTGCATCTTAAAACGCATTCCACAATATCTTACTAACTTGATGCAAAAAAATTTTTTTGAAGAGTTGAGGATAGATAATACATGCTCATAAAAATGTCAAGCTCATATGAGAATTGGGGTTAAAGAGCATGTCAGTCATAAATTTGAACCATAATGCCCCCCAAACAACTCCAAACACAAGAATTTCTGATGTTGAAATCCTGAAAGAGCAAATTTGCTGAAGTCTAAAATCTTTAAAGACTAAAATCCTGAAAAATTAAAATCCCAGAAATATAATTCTGGAAAAAAATATTTAAAATTTATTTAAAAGATGTTTATTTATGTTTGAAAGAGGATTTATTTGAGAATCATATAAAAACACAGCAGAACAGTTTATAGGCCACTTTAAACAGTAAAACAGGCAATAATAACACATATTTTTATATAAGTATGAACATTCAAGTATACTAACAAGATTCACATGGATGTGACAATTATAAGCTAACAATCTGTATTCATAAAAAAATAGGTCAAAATTAAATGTATAAATGAATGTCATTGTGATTGATAATTGTTTAAACTTAGCTTTATAACAACAGTCATCTGAAACAAGATTGATAAAAGAAAAAAAATTTGATAGGTCAACACCACATATTCAGTTGTACTAAGAGCCAAGATCTCAAGAAATTTTATTTTTCACAAATGCAGATGTACATTTATTGAGCAAGAGACATCATTTATACATACATGTGCAATGCTTACACATAGTCAACCTTGTGATAATGTACTTATACAGAGTCAAATTTGCAACCAATGTGTAAAACAAGTTCGAATTCTCTAAAGGTTTTTTTTTTACATAATTTATATGTTGTGTAGTGAATACATAGTGTAGCAAATTGTAAAAAATAATGATCACAATTCAATATAGTGAAAAAACTATGAAAGAAAAAAGGAAATTTCAACTTTCAGGATTTCAGCATTGGGGACTTTAATCCTTCAGAACTCTGTTTTGAAGACTTTATACCTTAGAGATTTCAACATTTGGAAATATAGCATTGGGATTTTCTTTCAGAATTATGATTGGCACCTGTCCGTCATGCATGGGAATATGGAAGGTGTAGAGAAGGTTGAAAATATAAAATATAAAACAAGTTAAGAAATTACCAGTAAATCCAAATTAAAAACACTTAGACCCAATCCTCTTAAGCCAATGAGAATATTCTTAAAATTGTCCTTTTAACATTTGAATTATATCTTCCAAATAGCCTCCCATCGATTATTATCTTATTGATAAAGTGTGCTCTTACTCTAACACTAACTCTTTTTGTTCTCTTTATTGATGAGAAGGAGTGGGAGGCTGTGTTCACATTGTTAATAAATTAGTAACAGTGATGGAAAAATCCCAGAATCAACACCTCCAAGGGCAGATCTATACTGAGAATAAGTTTCTCCTAGCCATCCAAACCTGGTAGTTCTGCATTACTTTATGATGATCACAGTTATTAAGAAGAAAACTCCTAAGGCAATGAAAAAAAATGCTATGCATTAAAAAGCCTCAAGCTCATTCTCCAGCTGCATGGGACATCCACAATGAGTTATAGTCTTCAATTAATGGACTAAGTGATCTGTGTCCTTTCCTCCTGTGCTCTTCAATGACACAGAAGCTTGAAAGCCTTCCATCAACGTTTCATTCTTGGGATTCCTACACACCAAGCTCCTGGATCTCAGAAAGAGGGGCACAGGTTTTAGTGTGCTATTAGACTTGGGGTCAGAGACTTATAAGCTGAACCAGAGCTAAATTCTTTCAATGGAAGCTATGAAAATTTTAAATGTTCCAGAAGCAGTATCTAGAACAACTTTTAGATAACTGGTTTGTATAGCAAAACAATAAGCCCATGAATTAGGGAATCTATATTGTTGATTCTACTGGAAAAGACACTTCAAAAATATTTAAATGCTTTTTGTTCTTTCAAAATAACACCAAATATTCATACCTTAATGTGACCTGCTAAGTTTTGATGATCAGATGCTTCTATTTACTGTTTTTTTAAATTACATCTTTAATGTATTTAAGTACACTTCCTTCAGATACTTGCTTTTCTGGAAAAATAAGTGCATTGTTGGCCTTTGTCTCATTTTAATAAGATTAGTTACAAGCCTACATAAAATGCAAGCTTCTTTGTCTTTATCAGGAAAAATGCAAAGAAGTAGACTGCAAAATAATAAACTAAGATTGAAAGGCAGAGCATGAATTTCAGAGTTTTAAATACCCAATGCCTTCTGCCTAGGCTGGGTCCAGGCCTTTCCTCCACTTTTCTCTAGTTGCTAATCAGAACCAGAAAGTAAATAGATATTCGAAACTTTTTAAAAACAGATTTTAGTAATGAAGGAAAGGGGCTATACAAATGGCATATTCATACCTATAGTTTTTTTTTAATTAGCAAGAGAAAGAAATAATCAATTTTATTTAGTTTTTCATGTGATTTTCATTGCTCCAACATTTCACTGTGTACGTAGTGCTGGGGTTCAAACCCAGGTACATGACATGCCAGGCAAACACTGTGAATGCTGAGCCACCGCTCCAGCCCCATACCTGTAGTTTTTGACCAAATAAATTCTCATTTAGTCTGAAAATATTTCTTATACACCTCAGAGAAGTCTCAAAAGTCCACTCTAGGAAAGGAAATGTCAACATATTCAATTATAAATAATCTCTGAAGATGAAGCATTTGGATGAATCATTGCTTTCTGAAGTTCACTTTTCAAAAAAATATTATTACTTCGATGTTTACCTTGCCCAATTTCAAAGTCATGAAAACATTCTCTTGGTTATTTTCTGTTTTCCTTTGCCTTAACATATATTCCAATCATTTTAATCTCTTTAAACTTATATATACATACATAAAATTTACATGTAGTAACTCAAATTAAGTTTTATCAAATTGTTTTCATACCAAAAATAAGAAAATCAAATTTAACAGAAGATCATGGTGTTTTTAATATTTTTCCAGCTGTCTCTCTTAAAACTTGTTGCCTGTTGCTTGGAACAACATCTTCTTTCCTGGCTGGGAGATCCTGAGATGTTGGATTTAGTGTTTGTTTATATAATCTTTTATTCAAAACATCAAGAAATTCATTTTGGGGCAATTAGCAAAATTAAATGTACAGCAGGCAGAGAAACAAAGTCCATTCTCTTTGGCAGTTACATTAGATTAGTGTCAGGTAAAATTATAGATAATGAACCTTAAGTTGGGATGTGGTTCGTGGGCATTCAGTTCTATCCTGGAGAATGTTAGTTTGGGCAGCAGTAACAAATATGCCATGGGCTGAGTGACTGAAACATATTTTTCTTGTAGTTTTGGAAGTTGGAAAATCCAAGATCATGGTGCCAGTAGCACAGAGGTAATCTGGGGAGGGTGCCCTTCCTGGTTTGCAGATGGCTGTCTTCTCACTGAGTCTTCACAGAGCACAGAGAAAAAGAAATCTCTCCAATGTCTCTTCTTATAAGAGCACTAATCCAATTTATGAGAGCTCTGCCTTATTTAGGTTTTCATGTGGCTTTCCTTGCTCCAACACTTCGCTGTGTTCGCTGCGGTTCCAATCCACCTGCTCGCATATGCCAGGCAAGTGTGTAACCACTGAGCCACTGCTCTAGCCCCATATCTATAGTTTGGCTTTCATGATCTATAATCACATTGGAGATTAGGCTTCAACATAAGAATTTGGAGGGACACACATTTCCAACCCCTAGCAGGCCACCTTGTAAAGTGCAAGGATCCATATTTCTCAGGGGTCTAAACTACAAACTCCTGGTGAATTGGACTTCAGTTGGTGTCTCACATCCCACAATGCTGTTTTCACCTTATGGGGTAGGGGTGACCACATAGACAACCTAAGCACCCACTGTTATAAATTGACTCAAGTCAATTTGATAAAACGTACTTTTAAGTGTGTTTTGCCTTTCTTTCTTCATACCAACCCTTTCCTGAAGAAAAACAAGCAGCGGACAGACAGCTTTCAGAAATAGCAAAGCTGACTTGAGAGATTATCAGTGATAAGGAAGTTGTTGGTTTTACAATACTATCTAATAAAATTAAAAATTTCAAATTGTTTTTGGTTTTATTCTGAACTGAAATTTCTCTACCTTTTAAATTTTCTTTGTGCCTAGGATATTTTTATTGATATATCATAATTATACCTAATAGTGGAATTTTTTGTTACATATTTATACATGTATTAATGTATTTAGTAAGATTCTATTGTGAGAAGGGAATCATATTCTCTCCAACCTGATCTTTTAGATGAAGCCAGCTGGCCCTGACCATAATTTTAGTGATCAATAGGAAATGAGCAGAGGACCAAGAAGACCCTGGGAACTGGAGCTGGAGAGCCTGGGAGAAGTTTGACATACTTAGATGAGGACTTGAAACATACTCCCCTTTTCCTAAATGCTACAGGAAGACAGTCACTGTGGGAAAGGAGGCAGGAGATTAAAAAAAAAAGTATACCTGATGGTAGGAAATTGTCTTTCTTTTTCCTGGAAAGGTCTTTGAATATAGTAGCAGTTACCAATAGTGAAACGAGCAGAGTAGTGATCATATTTCGGTTAGATTAGGCACAGTATTTGCTGTAGGTAAGGGAAAGGATTAGACATCCTATTGGAATTTGTTTCTAAATTCATTATTTAAAACAAGACATAAATGCTGTAACAATGAAACTAAATACTTTAGGTTTTAATTAAATTTTAAAATGAAAGATTGAGGTAAGGGATTATTTTAATTTTTTTAAAGAAATATTGTAAGAGTATATAAAATAAGTCTTAAAATTTTTTACACATGGTTGATTGGGATGGTGATGATATAGATAATTCTGCTGATTGTTTTTAAAATGTGGTTATGGTCTTTGTGTGTGTGTGTGAGGTGATCCCAAAACAATTTTAAAATGTATGGGAGTGAGGTGTAGCTCAGTGGTAGAGCACATGGGTAGCATGTACAATCCCTGGGTTCAATCCTAAACACACACACACACAAAAGGAAGAAATGCAAGCAAGTAGATTCAATATAAACTGGAAAGGTTATCTTCCTACAGTAGTCACTTTTACAGGGTAGGATTTCCTCAGGACTTGCGATGCAATAAATGTGAAGGAACGAGAACTGGAGCCCAGCATTCCTAAGTCCATCAGTCTTAAGGGATGCTCTGAGAAGTAAAGTGTTCAAATAAGTTTGAGACTCACTGAGGAATAAAGGCTGAGGAATCCTGCAGGAATACAGCTCAACTCTGCTCAGCCCTAAGTTTTCCAAGCTTTCATGTCATTCTACGGGATACACTTTCAAAAACACAACTGTAGGCCTATTAGTGGTTTTAATATTTGAAGAAAGAATAAGTAAATAAGTGTGATGGAGAGAAGGGAGAGACTGGTATGGAGTTTTTAAAGAAAATTGTGGTGGGGGAGGTGGTGGGGGAAGGGGAAACCCCAAGATCAAGAATGTGTCAGCTACTGTTAGCACTGGATAGAGAAGCCTCTGACTGATGAACACGTGTGATTGGTTTGATCAGATGGCACGCACTCAGGATGGATATACCAGTCCCTGAATGACTAAAGTCATAGAGATCCTTCAGTTGCTCCTCTGATCCCATGGTCAGCCAACAGTTTTCTGGCTATGATTTGGCTTTTCATATAACTTTATCCGTAGGCAGATAATTATTTCAGTGCACTTGATATTTTATCTTTGCAAATTATTAAATACCCTTCTGGCATAAGTCCCTTGTGAGCTTGATCAGCCAAGTAAATCCAGCTAATCCTAGCCACTTCAGGAAACTCTGGAAAAATCAGCTTTGCAGCTGCCAGCTAAAAACTGAGCTTAAATTTTAATGAATCTTCCTAGGTACCACTACTTTTAATTCTGAGACCCAACTCAAGTGGCCTTTCTTAAAAACAGCTTCTCTTCACTCCTATTTAATTACAACCAGATGACAGAGTTGGATTCTGGAAAAGAAAGCTCTTAAAACAATGACAATAACAAAAACAAATTTTATTGCATAACCCTGCGCTTTTCAAATTGGGAAATGTGGATGTGTGGCAGTAATCAAAGAGGCACACGGAGACCCAAGATGAGATGGAAAGCTTCCAGGAGTTTCAGTTTGGCTTAAACTAAAAATTATTTTTATATCAAAAGAAAAAACACAGATAAATATATCTGGTAATAAAAGGAAAAAAAGAACCTGAGTATGTATGTGTGTGTGTGTGTGTGTGTGTGTGTGTACCAGTTGGTGATGTAAAATGTATTTTCTACCATGGTATAATCAAAAGTTGTTTCCTTTTCAAATAATTGAGAAAATGAAATAAAAATTTTCAAAAGGATTTGGATTCCACCATCCTGTAAAAGAATTTTCCATATTTCTTTCCAGTTCCTGACATGTCTAATTTTAACATAACTGTAATCATAATATAAATGCAATTTATATTCTGCTTTTTTACTGTATATTTCCAGGTTACTATATAATTTCTGTATTGATTTTTTACTACTTGCATGATTGAATAAAATCAATAATTTCTTGTGTGTAATTTGCCAAGCCATTTTCCTATTGTTTATATGTTAAGTTGCTTTTCTTTTTCCATTTATCTCTAATGAACTCATTTGGATTCTAGCATTTTCTTCTCTTAGAATTATGATTATTATGTCAAATGCTATAAATATTTTCGTGGCTCTTCAGTTATATTGCCAAATAGCTTCTTAAATGGAAAATGATAATTTATGTATTTAATACTTCTCAGCATGGTTTTAAATTTTCGAAAATCTATGCTTAAAGGAACAAAATTGATGCTTTTCTTGATAAACAATGGTGAATTTTTCATATGGAATTTTAAAAATAATGATTTTCTTCCAAGAAATAATCCCAGGAATTAAGGTTTAATATAACTGAGAAAAAAGTGGGATGGTAGATGTTGGGGATTTAGCTCAGTGGCAGAGCCTTGCCTAGCACGAGCAAGGCTGAGTTAGGTCCTCAGCCCTGAAAAAAAAAGTGGGATGGTAGATTCCTACTCTCTCAGTTGATTTCACCCTACCAGAGGGCAAGTAAGAAGCAGGAGGGGAGCAATTCTTCTCCCCATGGTCTAGGAGTTCCCCCTCAGGAGGATGTCGAGGATAAACGAAGACAAAGTGGTCAAGATGGTTTTGAGTATGACCACCTAGGTCACTGGGAGAATTGTCCTATTTTCACAGATAGGGAAATTGGTGGGGACACACCAGATTGAAGAGGACAGTTGGTTTATCTTATTAAATAGAGTGCAGGGTAGGAACTAAAAATATAGTAGTAAAATTATATAAAGTTAATACTGATTGTCCTTGTGAGAGATATTTAAATTCAGAGAAAGAGAGAAAGAGAATCTCTGCAAGAAAGGCAGAGATTACTGAAGAAGAGGGCAGAGGGCAGAAGGCTGTGCTCTGTGGCTGTTTTCCCAGGTTCAAGGCTGTGGAGGAAGCAGAGATGGTGAAGGCAGGAGAGAAAGGCAACAAGAAGAGGTGGGGAGCAATGAAGTGGAGGACTTCTGGCTGCCAGGAAAAGCTGAACTTGGCACTAAGGATATTGTTTTTGACCTTTTGGGAGTGTATATGGTGGTATGGGGTTGGGGGAAGAAGACTATTTCTTAGGTGGATGGTGGAGAAAGACTGGATCCTGTGAACACAGGTCACATAGACTGACTGCTGAAGGAAAGAGGAGTGGAGAGGGAGTAGCAGGATTAAGCAAAAGTCAAAGCAGGAGATACCCGCCTGAAGGCTGGGAAGAAGGAGCCAGGAACACACCAAGACAAAGATGAAAAGGAGCAGGGAAGCAAGTTCACCATGCATAAGCTCACTGTGGTCAGAGTTGTGCAAATATCTCTTTAGATGAGTGTCAGTCACATGCTATATACACAGTTTTCAAACTGTTCTGACTACAACCATCAGAAAAAAGTATGTAACTGAAACAAAAGTTTTACCCTAATATTTTCTATATATTTCCATTTTTATCCATTCTCCTCATCTTCCTGTTCCTCTAACCCTCTTTCTTTTCTTTTCTCCTCCTCCTTCTCTTACTCCATCCTCCCCCATCCCCCTAGTCTACCCGTTTCCTCCTCCGCTTCTTTTCCAGTTCCTCCTTCTGGTTGAGTCTCATTAAATAAATTTCATAATCCACAATATAGAAAACTCTGATCTATAAGGTGGTCCTGAAGGCAACATTTATTTTTATGTGTGGGGAGGTGCATTACATCAAAATTTTCCACGATATGCAAATATATTTTATGATTTAAGCATGTAAAATTCCAGGGCTGGAGCAGTGGCTTAGCAGTTATGGTGCTTGCCTGGAATGTGCAAGGACACATGTTCAAACCCCAGCACTATGTACACAATGAAGTGACAGAGCAACGAAAGTCACATGAAAAGCTAAATAAAATTGATTCTCTCTCTCTCTCTCTCATGGTCCCTCTCTCTCTTTAAAAATAAATAAATACGTATAATTCCAACTCATATCAAATAATGTTGTGCTATAAAGTTTTTCTTCCTTCTGTTACAAAGACTGGAAGAGTTAAATATTTTCCCAACCTCCGTTGCAGCTAGGGTGGCCAGGTACCCATGTTCTGCCTCATGAGACACAAGCAATAGTCTCTGCGGGTATTGGAAAACACTTGTTTACTGCTTTTGTGGCTCTGAACCTCTATACCTACCAGTTATGACGTGAAAGTCATAACTGAAGTAGCATCATCCACATAATGAACACGGATGAAAGGTGAAAAAAATCACAAGTGCATTGGTCCTGACATTGTTGAACCCCTGAAACAATGCCAGCCCCATCCTGTGGCACGTTATCCATCATTAAAGTGACATTTGGAACAAAAGTAGCCCAACCACACTTCTATGTCTGTGTTCCTTCAGTTCACACATTCACCTTCCCTTCATCAGACATAGAGGTCCTGCCAGGTGCTGACCATTCTTCTGTGAAACGGAAGATTCAGGCTTCAACAATGCACCTCAAAAATCAGAGAAAGAAATGGATAGAGCACAAAAATATTCCTTCTTTCCAAAAGATTTCTAGTGACTATTAAATTATGTATGTTTTGGGGCTGGAGCCCTGGTCAGTGGTTTCAGCGCTGGCCTCGCATGCATGCGCAGGGATGCAGGTTTGTACCCCAGCACCACATACACAACAAAGTGTCTGAGCAACAAAGGTCAAATGAAAAAACCAAATAAAATTGATTCTCTTTCTCTGTCTCCCTCTCACTGTTCCTCTCTCTTTAAGACAAATAAAAATAAATAAATAAAGTATGTATGTTTCTATAAGAATTGAGATTTCTCACAAAAGCGTGCAAGCTGAACAGAGAAGATGCTATGACTGGGCCTATCATAATTATCTCCTTGGCTTTTCCCTCTCAGAGTTAGTGATTTGGCAGGGAAACCTTGGTGACCCAGAGGTCCCATTGGCACCAAGGAAGGCAGATATGTCATGGAGCTCAGATTCCCAGGGAATCTTTTACTGCCCAGAGTACCCTGGCCAGGCAGTGAGTCTCAGTGTTGGCAACTTGTGGCTGGGCTTGTGGAAAGGTCAGCATCTCTAGGTAAAGAAAACAGACTGACCCCAACCATTCTTTAGGCCACTCTCAGGCTCATTGTGAGTCACTGAGAATTGAACAAGCTACTGTGGTACCCCTATATTAGAATTCTCCAGAAAAACAAAACCACAGTGTGTGTGTGTGTGTGTGTGTGTGTGTGTAGATATATATGTACACCCTACTTGATTTGACACATAAAATTAACCACCATGCCCTATTACTAATAAACCACACGTCTACTTTTTAGCACTTCCCAAATAGGACAGAGGTGTTCCTAAGAAGTGACTTTCCAAGGTGATCTCTGATTTATGAAGGTCCTACTTAATGATATTTTGACTTTATGATGGTGCAAAAGCAATACACACTTAGTGGAAACCAAAGTTAGAATTTTGAGGTTTGATCTTTTCCTAGGCTGTTCATAATACCATATGAAACTCTTGATTCTGGGAAGTGGTAGTGAGATGCAGCTCCCAGTCACACAGACTCATGAGAGGAGACAAACGATATCTCTAAATTGTACTGTGTTGCTAAGGTGTGGTGCTGGGCAGGATAGATGTATTAAACGCATTTCCAACTTTAAATATTTCAACACACAGTGGGTTTCTAGGGATGGAACCCCATCATAATTTGAAACATGGACTGTTTTTTCCTACTTCTATCAGCTGAATGAAGATTTTCCTCAAAAGGAAATGTAGCACTAAGAAAAATTCTTTAAATTTAAGCATTTTTCCTCCCCAGGAACTTGGAAAGACCCATTTAAAAGCACAACTGAAAATATTTCAGTCTGTAATTCTGATCATCTCACATCTGTAGGTCATATTGAAAGAACTGGCTGGCCCTTACTTCCTTCCTCTTAGGATGCTTAAAATTTTTGGCACAAAGGAACAGGTTAAGGGAGAAAATAAGATTTTCATAATGCAAGTGTCTGGGGACAGACAACCCAGGTCCCTACTATGGGTTGCGGAAAGGATACATGAGCTTTCCAGGGGCTCAGCAAGAGCTGTGGATGTTGAGTGGCATGCAGCCTACCTTGACCCATGTGGCCTGATGGTCATGAGATGGGTAGAGCCTGGGTCCCTGGCTAAAGGGCAGAAGTACATTTCCATGAGTGTGCCCATGTACCAAATTAGCACAGACGGTCACACCAAGTGTGCCACACCTATCAGCTCACAAAAAGCAAGGACACAGGGGCTGGATGCAACAAAGGAGTGACCAAAGCCAAATGAGGATTCTAAAACCAACATTCAGCCAGTTGCCCTGAGGCCTCTCTCTTAGCTTCCTGAGACCTGAGGCTGCCAGAAGTTATCCTATTGAAGGCCCCTGGGAGCCTAAGAGTCAGAGGTAAGGAAAGATGAGCAGAACCGTGGAGGCATGTCAAACTGCATGAAAACCGGAAGTGACAGCAATGCCTGCACTTGCCCGAAGACACGCTGAAGAGAGATTTTTTTCAGTTAAAAGGGGCTAAAAATTTTTCAGGGCTGGTCTGAACTTTCTAAATTGTCTGGAATTCAATTTACCTGGGCATATATGGAGGCTAGACAAAGGACTAGAATGAGACTCGTATTTCTATAACACTGCATGGCAACTTTCCAATTCATATTTGCTGCATGGAATATTCTAAAATGATTTTTTAAAACCAAGCATTATCTTTTTTTCTTATTATTTTTATTGGTGCATTATAGCTGTACATATGATGGGATTTATTGTCACATATTCATAGATGCACACAATGCAGCCATACAATTTGGTCAGTATCCTCCTCCCTCCTCCCTCCTCCCATCCCCTGATCCCTTGCCTTTCTTTTTGGGTCCTATATCTTTCCTAAAAACCCCAAGTACAGTTATATAATTCTTATATCTATGAAAAACGTTTTTACATGACTGCAGTATATACAGTGACATACTTATAAATGAAGCATTATCTTTTGAAAAAGATATGTAAGCATGGCAAGTGTTTTCCATGCCTGCGTCTGATAGTTTTATATGAGTCTATTTAATCCCTCCTGAATTCAGCCTTACTCTATTGATTTCAATAACCTTCCTAACAGAAAGAAGAACTAAGAAGATTGTAAAGACAGTTTGGAGAAAAGAGAAAAGGAGGGTGGAGTGGTCATCAGTCATTCTACTTTTGTACTACTAGGGATTTCTTAGAGGAACACTTTGACAGATGCTGTGTTGTATTAGGACTTTATATTTTCAGGAGAGATGATGGTTATATATACAGTGCCCAGCAGAAGGTGGTACCCAGTAAATAGGAATTATTTCTCTCATTTGCAGATATATATATATATATATATATATATATTTTTTTTTTTTTTTTTTTTTTTTTTTAACTACAATGTTCCTGCTAAGAGACTGTACTTAAAGTGGACTTCATATCTGAGTTCTTGGAAGCACTTAGAAAGCAGGGTGGCCCCAAGGCGCTCCAGTACGCAGGACCTTGCTCTGGGTATCTGGAGAGACACCCCATGCATCTGACTCATTGTGTTTGGGGGTGTCCAGCTGTGCTGCCTATTTCTTCCCCTGCTATGTGCTAGTAAAAGATCAGCTTATTCTGTGGCAGTTTTGCTCCTTGAGGCTTTTTTCCCCCCTCTTTGTTGGCTTCTGGCTCCTGATTTCAGACTTCTGCACCAAACAAGCAGTAAACACAGCTAATTACTATCTGGTTTTATGTGGTTCCCCTCACAGATGACCACTTGCTTCTTTTCTTCAAATCAGCCACTGTATCAAAAGCACAAGTGGGAAGACTTCAAGGGGTTCATGAATCTAAGCTTTGCTCACAGGGCCGTAGACACTGAGCCTTTTAGCAGTAGAGAGTGTAATGAAAAATAAGTTACTATTAATTACTGTCATTAATTGAATGCATGTACAGTTTCTAATGCCTCTAACAGTCCTCTGGATGAGGTTACTTTTACCCAAAGTAGGAGTGGGGGGAAAATAACTTGCTCAAGCCCACACAGCTGGTAACTAGATTTAAACCCAAATCTGTCTGCTTCAGAGCCCTCTTCTTGCCTCTGTGTCAACTGCTTCAGAGGTTTCCTCTACCAAAGGAATAATATGCATTGGTTGAAAGAAGGTTTTTAGTGTTGCTTTAGAATACCAAAGAGGAATCACTGGGCGAAGCTGAAGGAGCAGATTGCATGCAGCTTCAGCACAGGACAAGTGACTTCTTAACCATTGGAGGTGGTAAATAAATAAATAAAGAGAGCTTTGTGAGCCAGTGAGCTTTCAGGTGAGAGGAATTCATTTGAATTCATCTGAAGCTTGAACAAGTGCGGCTCCATGTCAATGTGCTTCATTCATGCTTCAGTTGAGATTTTGGACCGCACAAATTTTCAGGCTCTCTCCGCTCCAGTGGTTCTGTGATTTTGGAGGATGTGTGGTGGAAAGTGTAATAGGTAACTTCTGTTCCTCAATGTGCCAGGTACATCTCAGAAACTGTTCTTGGTCCACTCTGCCTTAAGGTCTTTGCACCAACTCTATGCTCTGTTCTCTCCCCCGACCTCCACCCAACATGCACCACGGTGAGATAAGATTCTTTATCACCTTCTTTTCAAAGAGGATGCTCTGAGCACCCTATGAAGAATTCACCTTGCCACTGCCCCTACTAGCCCTCCCAAACCTCTTCCTCAGCTTTATCACCATACTTAGCACCACTTTAATGCTATGTAAATTACTTTTTAAATTCATTCATTGTTTAGTAACTCTTTTCCTCTGCTACCTTTATGAGGTCAAACATTTTCTTTTTCTTTTGCATCTTAGTACCTGAAATATAGTTCTTGACATATTGCCAGGGTCAATAAGAATCTGTTGACTCACAGGTGGAACTGGGCAGGGGGCAGTCAGAGCTCTGGCTCTATTGTGACCCAAAGGAACAACTTTGGATAAATCACATCCTCCTTCTGGGTCCCAGTGTCCTCAAACATGCTGAGTTTCCTCCTGGAGTCTATATATCTTAAATAATAGAAATAATAATAATAATAACAATATTATGGTTTTAAAACTCAGCTGAGTGATTCTATGTTTGTCTCTTAAAAAATATGCCAAGTAATTAGAATTAAACACCAATACAAATATAGGAAGGAAATATGCCAATCATTCCTTTTGAAATCTACTTTTTTCTTTATGTTGCTGGGCTGCTAACCTGAGTCTTCTCACACTCATTTTCTTTGTTGTTCCAAAAGGCATTTATTATTGAAAACATATCACTGAAGGATAGATCTGGGGACCAGCTCATGTTTACCACACTTCGTCTATGAACATTCATTCTGGGGATTTTCCACTGCTTGGTTACTGCTTAGGGAAATTTTTAGAGCAGCAGGAAAAAATATTGATGGTTAGCTCCTGTTACTGGTATAAGTCGTGTTGATTGGCATCTTTCAGCACACTGGGGATATATCAGCTGGAATGGTTATTTGATTTTTTTATCAACTTAATTTTATAAGTTTTATTATATTCATGTATTGATATGGCTTCTTATGACTGTGGAGGAAACACATTATACATACTATATGAAAAGATATGATTATTAGATAATCATAATTATTAATATTTTATTTAGTGAAACAGGCATACATAATTAACTGATGCAGTATTTTCCTATAGAATAAAAAGCATCAAGGAACTAGAAAAATAAGAGCAAAATAATTCTAAGAGAAGCAGAGGGAAGAAAGTAATAAAGAGCAGAACCAATAGAACTGAAAGCAGAAAAATAGAGAAAGTTAATGAACAAAAAGGGTGCTTTGAAAAGATAAATAAAGTTGACAAACTCTAGCCTGACTGACAAAGAAAACGAGAATATATAAATTATCAATACCAGAAGCATAAGAGAGGATACCACTACAGACCACGCAGACTTGTTTTTTTTTAAAGAGAGAATCAATTTTATTCAGTTTTTCTTCTGCTTTTCATTGCTCTGACACTTCATTGTGTGTGTGGTGCTGGGGCTTGAACCTGCATCCTTGTGCATGCCAAGCAAGCACTGTAACCACTGAACCACTGCTCCAGCCCCCCTTTTTCTATAACAGAGAGAGAAAGAGAGAGTTAATTTTATTTTTTCATCCATTTTTTTTCTTTTTCCTGCACTTAGTTGCGTATGTGATGCAGGGGATTGAACCTGAGTCTTGGCACATGCCAGACCCTGCAGATGTTAAAAGAATAGTATGAAAATACCACAAACAACTCTACACACAAATTTGTAATCTGAGATGAAATGGACCAATTCTTTGAAAAGCCAAAGTTACCGTAACTTACCCAACATGAAAGGTCTAATTTGAATAGTCTTATAACTATTAAGGAAATTGAATTCATCTTTTAAAAACTCCCCAGAAAGTAATCTCTATGTCCAGATGGTTTTACTGGAGAATTCTACTAAATGTTTACAGGAAGAATTTACATCAATCCTGCACGATCCCTTCCAGAAAATAGAAGAGAAGTAAGATTTCCCTAATGTTCCGAACTAGATATGCTCGGAAATTGGCTAATATTTGGATTACTTAGATGTTCAAATTCTCTTTCCTTAGAACTGGTGATAAGTTTTTTTTCCACTTGGGTTATCCTGGCACTCATAGTAGGTACTTTGTAAATATTGTTTGAGATAATTTTCCCCCAGCACTTTGCCCATCTAGACATAATTACAGAGCAAGTAGAATCACGGTTCCTCTAGGCTGCATTGCTCTCTGATTTATTTATTCTCAGGAATCATGGGATTGTTTTTATGGATGTCATACTGAGAGACAGTGGGGGTGGGAGGGACCAGCATTTGAAAAACAATCTACTCTACTGGCCTCTCAACTAAGAGTCTCTATTTGAAGATTCTTCTGTCTAAGTAGAATGCTGAAATTGCAGCTCAAAATTGTGTCAGTCATATACATAAAGTAAGCCTCCCTGAAATTCAGTAGCTTAAAACAGCAATGATTTATTATTTCTCATGATTTTGTGGGTTGAATGAATAATTCCTCTGATAATCTTACCTTGTCATCAGTCTTGAAACTGCATTTGGTGGGCAGCCAGTCTGTGGTTGTAGACTACAAAACCTGCATTCTCTCCCATGTGGCTTCTCAGTGTGATTAGCTTGGGCTTTATCCCAACATGATAGTCTCAAGACAGCCTTGCAAGATGGCATTATCATGGATCTGGTACTTTATCTGAGATGGTTGGACATAGGGGCTGACCACATGGTCTCTCCAACAAGAAAGCTATATTTACATGGTGATTCAAGAGTCCAATAAAATAAAAGCCTCCGATTCTTAAAGTCCACCTTACAGTAGACTAAGCTAGCATCATATCTGTCATTGTATTGGACAAAGAAACTCACAATGACAGCCAAGATTGAAGGAAGAGGGAAAATAAACTCCATTTCTTGATGGAAGGAAAGTATAGAGTTTATTTCCACCTTAAATACAGTATGGCTCTAAATTATTTACGTTCTTCCCATGTGAAAATTCACTATCCCTTCCCAAGATCTCATCTTATAATGGCATTAAGCTCAGACTTAAGATGAAGGATTTTGTCATCTAAATAGGGCCCCGATGTGAATGAATCTCCTAAGGTATAGTTTACTGGTTACAGTCAGTCAGCATGACTCCTCTCCATTCAAAGACCTCTCAGTAAGAGAAACAAGTTATCTACTTCTCCCCAACTCCAAAGTACAAAGGTGGCACAGGGAAAGAAAACAGTAATGGACACTTCCTGTTATGATTTAGATAGTGCTCCCTCAAAAGCTCATGTATAAGACCATGCAAGAAGGTTTGGAGGTGAAATGATTGGGTTATGACAGCCTTAAACCAATTAGTGAATCAGTCCCCTAATAGGGATTGACTGAGAGCTAACAGTAGGCAGGTAGGGAACTGCTGGAGGAGGTGGGTACCTGGGGACACACTTTTGGGATATGTAATTTGTCTTTGTTGAGTAGAGCTCTCTCTCTGTGCTTCCTGGTGTGACGGCTTGAGGTGCTATCCTCCACCACCACCTTCCACCATGATGTTTTGCCTTACCTAGAGCCCTAAAGGAATGGAGTTGACCATCTATGGACTGAGACCTCTGAAACCCTCAGCCCCCAAATAAACTTTTTCCTCTGGAAAACTGTTCTTGTTGGGTCTTTTGGTCATAGCTGAGAAAAAGCTGGGTAAAACTCTTCCATTCAAAAAAAGGAGGAGGAAATGGCAGCCCAGAGCAGTCCTTAGTCCACAGTAATTTTTAAACCCACATGGGCACAGTTTCTCAGGGTCTTCTTCTATGACACAGGGGATGTTCCTTGATTAGGTCCAGTTCTGCTCTCTCGTTTCTCATTTAACTGGCTCATTTTTTCCAGTTTTGGTATTCCTGGTGGCTCTGTGTTCTACTTTCAGGACCTTGGCTGTATTCAAAGAACCCCTTTCTTCTCCGTAAAGTAAGGCCCAGTTTTACAGCTTTGTTTGCCTGGCTTATGCTGTGTAAAGTTTGGAGCCCAGAATCCCACTTTATTTTTTACTGCCCTATTTCTTTTAATCCAAATAGGCAACATGTTTACCAATACAATTCCCTTTAATTTTTTTCAGATTTTCAATGCATCAGATAACAAATTGACTTCATTAAAGTCATATCCATGAATTTCTTCAAGATAGGTACCTTTTTTGGCTGGGGTTGACTGGAAGTTAGAGTGCTGTGGAAAATGCTCTAAAGATTCTTACAATCTTTTACCAAAGGGTTGTAAGTCACAAATCAAAGTCACACAACCTTGTTTTGATCTTCTTTCTGAGACCCTGTTTTATTATGAGCACCCTAGAGTTAATCTTTACCCTAAGACTATTTCTTATTTGGAGAATCACTCACCTAACGAAAAGGCTGGGAACAAAAGGCAGTTTTGCTTTCCAATCTAGTAAGTATATGAATGAAAACATTTCCTCTTAATTCTGTTTTTTTAAAGGAATCATTTTTTCTTTGGCTCGTTTCTGTTTTCCCATGCTTTAACCATAGGTGGCTAAACCAAGCCAAATTTCACTTTCAGTATTTTGCCTGAAACAGCTTCTTAGCTAGATTCATACATTCATTGATGTGTTTTCTAGCTTTCAGATAAGAGTTTTGCCAAACAAACACTACATTATATAGGTTTTGCTTTCTTGTGCTTCTAATAGGAAGCATTTCATGACTTTTCCAAGTCTCCTTGCCACCGTTTCAACTTCTGCTTACTATCCAAGAAAAGCCAATGCCACATGTCCTAGGTTTTTGTGATGGTGTCAGTACTTTTTCTGATTATCAATTTCTGTGTCATTTATACTTGCTGTGTAACAAACCTAAGGCTTCCTGACTTAAAAACTATACAGTGTCTCTTGTGATTCCATGGTTGACTGGGTTATTCTTCCAGTGGTCTCTCTTATTCAATCATGGTTCTCTTGTCATCTGGCAATTGTTCTGGGGCTGTTGACCAGGATCACTTAGCTCTCTCACTGCTCATCCTCCTGGCCAGCTTGGACTTCTTCACACAGTGGTCTCAGGCTACATTTCAAATGGTGTCATTCACAATAAGGTACTTTGTTCATGATGGCTGGAGTAATCACACATCTCATGTTCCCTGTGTTCTCTCCAGCAAGGTACCTGAACCACTTTACGTGGTGGCTGACCTACAAGAGAACCAAGACAGAAGGTGCTGGAGTTCTTAAAGCCTCAGTCTACAATTAGAGCAATATCACTTCTATTGGTCAATGAAGGTCACAAATCCAACCCAGATTTCAGTAGAAAGGAAAATAGATACAATCTTTTTACAAAAGAGTTGCTAGAAATTGTGGTCATCTTTAAACCACCTAAATGACAATGACCACAAAACAATTAAAGTTCCTCTAATGGTTTTTGGTTCTTAGATTTCATTTTATATCACATATATCTACCTACCACAGGCTTAATAACTCCTTAAGAGTAAAGACTGGAGATGAATCATTTACATATTCTCTTAACATTTTACACAGTACACCATATAGTACACATCCAAGAAATGATTTCTGAAGGAATTTTGGCTGAGTGAAGTAGTCGGTCTGACTTCTGTGATGAATATATTATTGCACCATACTCCATGTAGAATGGATGTTCATTATTGGTAAACTTGTCAATTCTAACTAAGTAAGATATTTGATTAATCAGTTGCAGTGTTTATCCTAATTGTTGGTTTGACAGAAAATTTCAATAAATAGGGTTTTCTTTAGTGAAAGGAGATTTTCATACAGTCGTCCTCTAGGGTAGCCATTCTTAACCTTTACTGCATAGGGGAATTGCCTAGGGTACTTTAAAAAAATCTTGCCAGCACTCTTCCACCTAGACTAAGTCAGAATCCCTAAATGCATTAGTATTTGTCCTTAGGTGATTCTGAAGTATAGACCAGGCTGTAAGCCACTTTTCTGGGCTTAGTCTTTGAAACTGTGTCTTCCATTTCAAGGATGCAAGTTTAGTCCTACTTCTCATAGCTTTAATAACAGCAGTCCAGATATTTTTAAGTCTCATGTATATGTATACACACACACACACACACACACATACACACACACACACGTAACTGTGAGGAATTTAGGTCACAAAAAAAAGATTTAATGCTAGGAAAGAAATTTTAAAACACTAGGGTGTTGTGATAGCCTAGGACTCTTAGCTTTGTGAAAGAGAACAAACGATCACTGACATATTTTTCTTGGCATTTTTATGGCTGATCTTCATGAACAACTTTGAGGTTGTTATTGTTTAATAAGAAGCAGGATCTGCCTTCCAACATCTCCAGGGTGTTTCTGTTTGTGCAAAGTCTTCTGACTACATTGCACATCTGAAGCTCATTGATTATCTTCTCTATGAACCCAAAGGACAGTGTGTCTCTGTATGGCAGATCAAGAGGCCCTTTCCCTGCCTTTATGCTGGGTGCTTTGCAAGGCACAATGTCTAACTAACCCCTGAAGTCCCCAAAAAGATGCCACCTTATTTCCTTGATCTCTGAAGAGCTAGTACTTGTGGGCAAGGATTGCACTGAAGAAAGTTTTCAAAAACATTTCTCTAAGGGCTGCACGTGTTTTTAAGAAGCAAAGAAGTATCAAGGTTAGAATGCTTTCTTATTTGGACACATCTCAGCTCAAAGGATTAGATGGAATTGTTTCCCACCTTTGTAGCCCAGGTAGATCAATTCTGAAGACAAATTTCTTTAATATAGCAAATCAGGAATATAAGTGTCCTAACAAAGTCCACATAGGCTTTCATTTTAGGGGTGCTAAAAGCAATGACTAATCCTAGCCACATTTCCTGACCTCCCTGTCACTCCTCGAACTCACAGTTTGGGTTCTGCTCACATCATTTCACTCAGTGCCAAGGCAAGGAACAGTTTAAGGTTCATAGTTGACTGTACCTCTCAGCTGTGCTTGATCAGGTGTCTCCTCCTTAATTCTTTACTTCCTGTCTACTCTGACAAAACACCTTGGAGATGTTGGAAAGAAGATTATTAAACAACAACAACCTTAAAGTTGCCCATGCAGATCAGCCTCAAAAAATGTCAAAGGAATGCTGGTTCTCTGAGCATTCATTCTGTCCTTCCCTTATTTTGGGGGATACTCAGGGTTTGTGTTGGACTGCACTCTTCCCATGTCATTCCTTCACATTGATTTCATTCACACTCTTTGCATTAACTACTAACAACTACTGTAATTCTAAATCTCTTCCCCCAGGTCATGGGGTGTCCCACGGTTAGGCTCAAACATTACATGGTCTGTTCTGAACATTGAGCTACTGTGTGGCTGGGTCTGGAGGGACTTCTAGCAAATTCCATGTGTTGTACTCAACCCTCCATGACCATTCCCTACTTTTCTTTCTGGTCATCACAGGATATACTGCCTTTGCTCAAATAATTTTATTCCAGAATCACAGGGGCCTTTGCATGACCTCTCTACCTTCCCCTGCACCTTATCTCAATCAGAAATCATTACAGCACCTTGGTGTGTGGTATGGAAGATGACCATAAAAAGATAAATTTACAATTTTTTCTACATTTTTCTGATGATAGACAAACTTTGCAGGGTATCATCAACTCTTTCTTAGAACTGGTATCCAAATTTTTATTTTTTATTCTTTTATATGTGAGAAGATGCTTTAAAGAAGACCTTTTTGTCCCCTCTGCTCTTTGGTTTCCACGTGGCTATGCATTCTCCATGCCATTTCTAGCAGCTTTCCTTTCACTTACTTGAAGAACTTGACCTTTCACCATGAACTTTAATGGCATTTTGGTAGGTCTTCCCTGTGGTATATTAGCAGGGTGATCGGAGAAAGGGCAGTGAGGCACAGTACAGATCTCGGCAGTTTATAGCATAGCACTAGGTTTCTCCCCCAAACCATATCCAAACCCTAGTTGGAAGTTTGATCCCCAGTGCGACAGTGTTGAAGTGGTAGAACCTTTAAAAATTGGGGCTTAGAGGAGGTTAATTAGGTCATGGGGGCTCTACTCTCATAAATGGACTAATGCTGTCTCATAAGAGTGTTTTCTCAATCAAGCAAGTGTTGAGCCCTGCATCTTCTAGAATATCCCTTGATTCCTTGCTTGCACAATGCACCTTTTTCATGCTACTAGTTCCTTTTCCCCTTCACCATACTGAGATATAGCCAGGAGATTTTCACCAGGACACTGGTATCATGTTCAGACTCTTCGGCAGCCAGAGTCATGAACCAAATAAAACCTCTTGGTCTTACAAGTTACTCAGCCTCAAATGTTTTGTCAGAGCAATGCAAATTAAGACAGTACTGTTTACATGATGATTAATGTCCCATGCAGGAACTCTGTTAGGGAAATATTTTGTTTCTCTTCTCTTGCAGGGTCTTAGGTGACATTTAAAGACTTTATTCTGAGGCTCAAACTGATGTAAAACACAGCCATTTGTTATTATCTGTAACACTTTAGACACAGAGCTAGGGATTTATCTGTATTATGTGTTAGAGACATTCCTAACTCTTGCATGTAAAAAGATCCCTGGGTGTCAGCTCATTTCTGGTTGACACTGTCCTTAGCCTGGATAAGATTGGTATTTTAAGCTGAGGTGGTATCTATAAGGCAGTATCCAGGTCTGTCTTTTCAGTACCTTATCCTCAGGACCTAACAAATAACAGGTGCTCACTAAATATTTATTTTTAAAAATCCATGATGACTATATGCTTATACTTTTCAGCTGATAATCTAGGTCCCTTTGCTCATGATGACTGGGGCAGATGTGACATTCCTTAGGTCACCAGGAATGTGATAATCACAGAGCAAGCATAGCTGCTCACATCTTGCTCTGATGTGTTCAACTTCACTTAGTCCCTAAGTCTTTCGAGGAAGTGTCTAGTCCAGTTGTGCACTGGACTGGCTGCTTGGTACATTTGCTTTAGCATTAAGATATCCCGTGGCTCATCAAAAGGAAGTCCTCTAAGAACACATCCTAAAAGGTCTTTAATGAGAATGGGAATTAGGGAGATAGGGGATCTAATTTCAGGTAAGAAATGGAAATTTCCTGTAGAAAGGTGGTTCTTAGGAGTGACCCTAGACACTAATGCACCATGGTGGGCATCTTGCCCAATCCCTGCAGATTACTCTGTAAAACATCCTGGGTATCAGCTCATTTCTGGTTAAGTCTATTCTTAACCTTGATAAGGCTGCTGTAATGATTTCAGGTGTTACTCTACAGGGACTGAACCTAAGATGTGACTCTACATGTAAGCCCTGGTGTCTGTCTATCCACTCTCCCAGAAAGGGGCTCCACTTGACTCCACTTTGTCTGAATCTTTCCTTGCAAACTACTTACATGTTCCTGACCTGATAAGGATGGGGTTCGTACCAGGCCAATCAATGACCTTATGGTCTAACAATATCTAAGGACATGCATCTGTTCCAGTGTTGTCATTCATTTACTTCCCAGTTGAAATTAGTATGGGCAAATTTTCAAATTGGAAAAAAAAAACCAAAGCTTAACTCTAAGTTAGTGACAACTTAAAGAATGATTACTCCTTCCAGGAGGAATTTCATCTGCTGCCTACATGCTAAAGAAAAACAGCCAAAATATGACCAGTCTTAAATTTGCTCTCAATGGTTATGTTGTAGAGAAGCTTCAGATACTCAGTGGTTCTGAGCCCAGCACAGCCTTACACCAGCAGCTTATCCTCATTCTTGGGCCAGGGCACCACCACTCCTGGAAACACAGTGCAAAGCCAAGGGAAGGCTTAGCATGACTTTCCAAGAAAACGAATGTGATATCCTGATCAATTCCCCTTTTATATTCAATTCATAGATAGGCAAATGCAATATAGGCCTTCTCTTAAATTTCCCTTATCATTTGGCTATGAATTTCAGTGCAAAATCTAAAGGGAAGCCAAAAAACCTTGGTAGTCAAGATAAATAATATCTTAATGAAAGAAATATTATAAAAATAAAAATTAATGTAAAAGAATCTGTTATTAACAAAATATAATTTATCTCAAGACAGTATCCATTGGTCTGAACACCCTGGTGTCAGCTTTAGCAGATAAGGCCTTCTCTAGATTTATAACACATGGGAAGTTATTTTACTTCTCTGCTTCTCCATTTGTAGAGGAATGGAAAAAAAAACCCAGAGAGGTGCTCATTCTTTCAAGGAGCTCTTAATTAAATCAGATTATCTTTGGTGGCAGGGAGGAAGGTATCTAATGTGTACCATAGTTGAAGAGTAGAGCAGGAGATAATGACCTTTGGCCTGATAAATTAATTTCAACCAAAGTTCAAGTGGTTAAGAGTGGATTCCTGTATTTTCAAGCCACATGATGTCAGCGCAGTGACAGTGTCTCTCTTGATTTAGGACAGCAAGACACCAGGGCAGGATCGTGGGAAAGTATGAAGCAGTATTTATTGAGCTCCTACTTCTCCCTTTCCTCTCTCCAAGCCCTCATTTCATTTAATTCCCACCATCAACAGATGAGGTCAGTATAACCACCTCTGTTGAAGAGGCAAAGAGGCCAATGCCATTAGAGAGGCATTTTGTGAAAGGCATTCACAAGGCAGATTCATCAGCCTGCTCATTATTCAGACCCTCCAGAACCATCCACAGGTCCACCCTCTGCTACCAAGCTCAGCACTGCCAAAATGCAGCTCTCTAGTTAAATTATTGGAGAGTTCCATCTTCTCAGGCAGCTTGTAGATGACTGGGATGGAATGAGGGAGAAGAGGTTGAGCTGGCTCTGGGTTCTGTTAAGGATGTGGCTGTATCTCTGTGGCACAGAGATGATGTGCAGAGGGTGAACTGGCTCCATCCAGCCTAGGTCATCTCTTGAGTAAAGGTCTCCTGCCATCTACTTCTCCACCTCATTTCCCCACAGCTAACATGTTTTGAGCTCTAACTCTGTGCCAAGCACTGAACATCTTTTGCATAGTGTTAGTTTAATCTTCCTAATCCTTATGTGTTAGGTATTCTAACAGCCACTTTATTGATGAACCTGAGACTCGCTGATGCCAAGTAATTACTGGCTTCTCACAAACTAGTAAGTAGCAGAGCTATAATTCAAAATTAGATGTTCTGACTCCAGCCCCTGAACTCCAAAGCACAGTCTATACTACATACCCTAAAACCATTCGGTCAGGAACAGCTATTTGAAAAATGGTGGACTGAGCAAACCTCTTAGCCAGCTGGTCAGAACGTGGTACAGGAGGTACAAGCTTCCTGTTGGTAAACAACATAAAATTTCCACCATCTGAGTATTTTTCCACTTAAGGAGACAGCATATTTTACCTGGGTCAAATGGTAGCTTACTCTCAGCTGAAGGAAATGCTAGAAATTAAGAACTCTCTATAGTTTGTCTGACCTCACTCAGCCCATAATTATGTAAGCTTATTTCTGAACATACTGGTAACTTTCCACTTCAGTCTAGACTGAAAATATTTCCCTCATCTCCCAAAACCTGGTATATATTATTTTTTGCAACATCACAGGGATATAAAATGACAGCAAAATCAATATTCAGAGCTTTTTATCTCCCTCATTTTATGCCCAAATATACCCTTTATTGTTTGACCCCCACCTCACCTAAAATTTGAAACCAAGAAGATGCTTGAGACTAAGGACTGTATTTGATTAATCTTTGTTTCTCCAGCACCTAATATAGCACCTGACCCACTATAGGCATCCAAAAAGTCCTGTATTTGATTAATCTTTCTTTCTCCAGCATCTAATGCAGTGCCTGTCCCACTATAGGCATCCTGGAAGTCCTTAGTGAATGAAAAAATGAGTAAAATGGGTAATTAGAATATAAAGATGGTGCTCCAGCTCTACTGCTGATAGGACATAGGGAATCTTTGAGAATCAAATCAAAATGGATCAAGGAGCTAGGAATTAAACAAGTCACCTTGCAACTGATGGAAGACAAATTAGGGCCAATACTTCAGCATTTGGGAGTAGGCAAAGATTTTCTCAACATGTCTCCTAAAGTGAAGGAAGTAAAGTCAAAAATCAGTGAATGGGATGCCATAAAACTAAAAAAAGCTTTTGCACTGCCAAGGAACAGTCAAAAGAGTCAAGAGGTTTCCTACAGAATGGGAGAGAATCATGTGCTGTGATTCCTCTGACAGGGGCCTCCATATCCAGAATCTACAAAATCCTCAAAAATCTCAACTTAAAAAACACAAATCAATAAATGGGCCAAAGAGCTAAACAGAAACTTCTCAACAGAGGACATTGATCAAGCCAATGAATACCTGAGAAAGTGCTCTAAATCACTAGTAATCAGAGGAATGCAAATGAAAACTTTAAGATTTCACCTCATGCCCATCAGATGGGCAAAAATGAAGAAAATAAACAATAATAGATGCTGGAGGGGATGTGGAGAGACAGGCACACTAGCACACTGTTGGTGGAACTGCAGGCTGGTACAGCCCCTCTGGAAAGCAATGCAGCGAATCCTCAAAAAACTAGGGATGAACCCACCATATGATCCTGCTATTCCTCTCCTGGGTATTTTTCCAGGGGATTTAGAGTTAGCACATTACAGTGACACAGTGGAATCAATGTTCCTAGCAGCTCAATTTACAATAGCTAAATTATGGGAACAACCCAGATGCCCTCACTGGATGAATGGATCCAAAAACTGTGGTATATATATACCATGGAATTCTATTCAGCAATTAGAAACAATATTATTGCAGCTTTTGAAAGTAAATGGATGGCTTTGGAAGAAATTATGCTGAGTGAAATCAGCATAACTCAGAGAACCAAGAGTCAAATGTCTTCACTCATCTGTGGAGGCTGGAGGCTAGACCCTGGCCATTGAGAAAGGAGGTCAATTCTCATGTTTTAAGTCCAGAAAAGGTGTAGTAACATACTACCTAAAGCATTCAGAGATGTATTGGGAAGTGGGGGGAGGATAAGGGTGGGTAATTGAGGAGGGCTCTTGGGAGTAAATCTAATTTTCAGAATTTATATATATATATTATATTTCTTCATTAGAAGCATATTTGATTGTTCAACAAATAAATTTCTTATTAAAATAAAAAAACGTAGAAAAAAAGAGAGTCTTTTTCTTGAAGTGCAGGTAGATTGTCAGTAAGTCCTTTGCCTGGCTTATCTTGATTTTGTTTTTTCAAAACTTCTTTCCTGTAGCTGGATTTACTGACATATCCCCATTGTGCTCCCAGGATTACCCTCACCCTCACTAAGTCTTGAGTTAGTCATGCTGGGAACACAAAGTGTCTAGTGGCTCTTTCGCCCACCATCCACATGGGATTAAGATGGGACAAAATCCCCAAAGCAAGAATCCAGGAGCTCAGCTCTGAATGCCAGGTTCAACTCAACTCTCTGGGTCTCTAG
Organism: Aplodontia rufa; assembly: GCA_004027875.1. NCBI lineage: Eukaryota > Metazoa > Chordata > Mammalia > Rodentia > Aplodontiidae > Aplodontia > Aplodontia rufa. Next base: position 10,724 of record PVKS010011694.1, on the reverse strand, counting down.
ATGCATCTATTGGTCACTACAATCCTAGAAGGTAGGTGTGGGTGTCTGTTAGGATTAGACTCTTGTGCATAAAAGAGAGACCCAACTGCAATTCATTAGCCAAGAAGTTAATCTTTCTTACAGGACAGAAAGCTGCGGTAGCAGTCAGAGCTGGTCAGTGACTCCATGCCAGCAGTGGCTTTGTCTTCCTTTAGCTTGGCTCCACCAAACTTAGTTTGTGGCTTTAGGCTTCAAGCATACTGGATGGCCATTTCTCTTTCAACATCCTGCTGAAATCCAGACAGAAAAACAGGGAAGGATGGAGAACAAAAGCATATGCCAACTGAACTGATTCTGTAAGAACTTTCCCCATGACTCCTCCCTGCAACATCTGGTTACATCTTTCTAAAAGCACAGGTAATTCTGGGGATGTGAGTGTTTCAGTCAGTGAAATTGTTTCTAAAACAAAATTGAGGTTCTCTCCCTAAGGATAAAGGGAAGATGAGACTGTCATTTAATTGTGCCTTGTCACAACATGGCAGCATTAGGTTCCACAGTGGAGCACCTGGGGGGGTCCTGATTTTAAGGTCACAATGCCGCTTCCCTACCTCTGGGTGACCTGTCCATGGTATGAGACTTCTATTTTGCTTTTCGTTTCCTCATCACTCTCTCTCCTACCTTTCTTCCTCCTGAATTAGAGTCTTACCCTGAACTCCAGCCAGTGTCCAAAGTCCCTCTCCTTCCCACCCCCCCATCAAACCCTCCAGCCACCGTCAGGGTCCTTCTGTCCATGGACCAGATTCTGGCACTGATCAGAATCAGTGGCCTCTAATTTTCATCAATAGGTGACATCCTTGCCCACAGCTCTCTAGCACCTGGTCTGGACCTCTTTAGAATTCAAAGCTGTCCAAGTCATATCTGAACTTGTCCAGGAGATGACTCAGAGCCTGTTCCTGCAGTCATGTTAGTTTCAGGAGTCAGAGAAACAGGATCAAATTTCCTGTGGTCACAAAGTTCCAGAATATGTTGCATTTGGACCCTTTCCAGGGTGGAGGTACCATACTCAGAACTGAAGGAAGACAGCTTTCATTCTCCCTCTCACATCATGTATCTACCCAGGGACATAAAGAGTGTGGTTTTGCAGCTCGGAGATAATAGCTGTAGGGCGTTATCACAGGAGAAAGCATGCCACTATCATCTTGGCTGACTGACGTGCTTCACTTATGAGAAACTGAGGTCCAAAGAGGTAAGTATACAATTTTACATGGGGCAGAGCTTCATCCACACATACAGGATTCCCACCACACGTCCCACAGGATATATGTTCAGGTGAGCTAGGTGTCTCAGACCAGCCTGTGGGAATCTTTTTGGAGTGCTCTCCCAGCCACCTTCATCCAGAGGTGGGCGGACTGACTACTGAAAACGCAGAGGGAGGGGGTGTGAGGTTGGCTACAGGGAGGATTTCTGTGTTCCTACCCTGGAGAGCATTCTGGTGGAGAACTGAGAAGACAGAGAGTCAAATGCAAGTGTTCGTACAGAAAAAATGTCAGACATTAATGGTTCCAGGACACAAATCAGAGGTCCTTAGCGCAAGTGAAATGTTGCTCAAGGTTGCATAACAGAGGGCTTCATTATGGCTACTACCCATTGGGCATCTGCCATGGGCCAGGCATTAATCTTAGAGCTTTCCCTGAATTAACTCATGTAATCCCCATAGCAGCCTTAAGAGTTTGGAAACAAATGATAGTCTTATACTCAAAATCTTTAGCCCAAAAGTGTTACCTGTGCTGAATTTTCCATATTTTAAAAAAGTAGTATAGTACAGGTTCTGTATAAAGCACACTGACATTCTGTAGCAGACAGAGACTATCAAAACTTACACATTGATCTTGTTACCAAATCAGTTTGGGCACCCCACTCAGGAAAAAAAAAACTTTCAGTTTTCTGAGTTTTCAGGATTTCAGAGTTTTTAGTCCACATCTTTATTATCCTCATTTCCCAGTGGAGAAATGGGCAGTCTGGTCCCAGTGTCTGTGTGATCAACTATTTTTATTTGCTGCCTCATGACAATGCACTTCTATCTTATTGTATCTACCTCAAGTCCCTGTGTGTGACTTCATCCACTCCCCACAGAAAACCAAGGAAGGGGGACCAGAATCTATCTCTTTAACAAGTGGGGAAACCAAACCTTAGAAAAGCAACGTCCCATTCAAGGGTACACAATGGATGGATACAGGCATAATCCAAGCCAAAAGGCAGGTCTGCAGGTTTAGATTTCCTGACTCTCCTGAACTATTTGGGCACATTCCTTAAGATTCATTTGAAGGAAGAGAAATATGGAGGGAATGTTTATTTATGGTACTTAGAAGGAAAGTGGTTGAAGCGGCAGCAGAATCAGAGTATAAATATGGAAACCTACACTAATTTCCTGAACAAATTGTAGAAAAGGGGGACAAGGTAGACTCTTCATCCTCCCCAAATGCTGCAGAGCAAGGTTCTAATTGATGGAGCAGGGCAATGTCCCAGGGAGAGCATTGGCAGGCAGCCACCCCTCCCACAACCCAAGCATTTGCTCTCTGAGACCAGGATGACCCCTCTTAACATCAGAGTTGTCTGAGGTCCCCCAGCTATCTTCAAGGAATCTGGAGAAGGCAAACGCACAAGCAAGCATCTTCCTGAACACTGAAGGTCATGGGCAGGAAGCCTCTGTGGTCCTGTCCCAGGGGACCGAGACCAATGACTGAAAGCCACAGCCACAGGAAGTTACAAGAAGGGTTGTCTGTTCTCTTCAGAAGTGCAACTGAGGAGAAAGTTGTGGTCCCCTGCTCTCTCTGGACCCAGCACAGTCAGCCTCGAGTGGGAATAGATACAAGATGCAGAGGATACTGCCGACTTCTCCATACTCAGAACGTATGTAACCCCCAGCATGGGCAGGAGAATAGGCAGGGAGGGACCAGGGAAAGAACAAAATGGCCCTGGAGGATCCTGGGAAGGATGGAGAGATGAAGGAGACAGGAACAACTTCACTACTTTTCCACCTTCTCTATCATCATGTCATGTGCATTACTTCCGGTAGGAATCTCAGGCTATGAGCTGTAGTTTTTCTAAGACTTAATTTAATTTTTTAATTTGCAGTTAACTACCTAGTATTGTTTAAGGAAAAAAAAAAAGCAGGAACCATCCCACAAAGACTGAGTATTAGAAGGACTTCTCTGTTCTGATTAATTCTCCAGAAGGTACCACATGGAAGGATTTTGCCAATGAAGTGCCTCTGTACATGCCACCCATCTGTTTGGAGTGCTCTCCCCTGATTTTTCAGTTAAACACTGTTCTTTCAAGAACTTCTATAGCCTTGGGCCTCTTTCTGAATATCCCCAATAACTGTTGTACACATACTTGTATTAGAACTGTTTTCACTCCACAACGTCCTTGTATTTTTACAGGTTAGGCTTCCCCTAATAGTGAGCATAAAAATGTAATTCACAAGGACTACAAGGAGCAGTAATTAGCGCAAAGTAGACATCAAGTGAGCGTTGACATTTCTCTTCTCTTGCCTTCTGTCAATTCTTCAAATGAACTATTTCTAGGATTCGTTCATTTCCCTCCTGCTTTCCTAGCACCACCCTAATCCATTCCTGTGTTATTATGAGAGCATCATAACTGTTCTCTTCCTCCAATATCCATGTTTTAATTTTAATATGTCATATGTGGCTAATGAATTTCCCTAAACTATTTGTCTTTGTGTTCTTCTGCTATTTAAGGACTGAGGTATATCCCAGTGGTCTACTGCACCAGCCCAAATTCTTAGAGATCTGTCTAGCACATATTCTTTCAAGACCAACTGTTACAAATGGTTTCCAGGTGATCCATACCCTACATACCAAACATTTCCTGCTCATGACTTGTTGAAGGAACTCAGTCCCTACATTTTCTTCTAAACTATAATGTTTTCCTTTCCCCACACCACCTTTCAAATCTCCTCTTCCAGCTTTGGTCAGTTCGATATTATACACAAGGCAATTATATCTTTTAAGTAGTCAATTTTAAAACATATGTTGAGGGGCTGGAGCAGTGGCTCAGCAATTACGGTACTTTCCTGGCATGTGCAAGGACCTGATTTTAAACCCCAGCACCACATACACAATGAAGTGTCAGAACAACAAAAGCCACATGAAAACTAAATAAAATTGATTCTTTCTTTCTCTCTCTCTCTCTCTCACTGTCCCTCTCTCTTAAAAAAAAAAAAAGGTACATTGAATAATGCAATAGAGGAGGAGGGAACATCAGGAAGGCTTCAGTTCTCAGGAGCTGAAATCCAGATGGAAGCCAGATGCATCTATTAGCACAAACTTCTCAAGACAGCTAGCTGCTAAGTATAACCCATGTTTGGTTGGTTCTCTCATAATGCTATATTTTAGGGCTTAGGTTTCCTTGAAAGTTCTTCCAAACACTTGGTAAAGCTGATAAAAAGTGTCCCACATAAGCTGACGACAAACCCAATAAAGCACCTAATAGTGTCCAAAGCAACAAAAACACTAAACATTTCACAGCATGGGAAATCCAGGGGTAAACAGAGGTGAAGCTTAGTGTGGGTTTGGAGAATGACTGACAAATGGCAAGGTTGACTATGCTCAGGCTCTATGAGGACTACAGGTCCTGAAATTCTCCTCAGTTTCTGGAAGTATGCATTCCAGTGGCTGCATGAAGGAGAAAATGGAAATGAAGAGGCTTAGTTGTGGATAAGGAGCCTGTATGGGCAGGGATCTCACAGCAAACTAGGTAATTTGGTACTTTGTTTTTATCATACTTGCTGAGCTTGACATTCCACCAATTGGGAGTCAATTGAAAGCTAAAAGAGGAAAGAAGAATGCCAGCCTTTTTCCTGTACTATAATTTTCTGTCTTTTTCTTCCTAGATTGCTAATATCTGTGCATATTCAAAAGCTCAAGGTTCTACAGTCAATAACTGAGCTTCAATGAAACAACGTCCACAGATGGGATATATACCTACATAGCTGCTGGTTAAATGGCAGTGACATTGTTCACAACCTACGTGGTAGTCGTACTTTACTGATAGGATTTGAATGTTAGTCAAGACATGAGCCAACCCTGGGCAACTCTTGTCTCCTCCCTGCATGGGGCTCAGCAGTTTTCTTAGGACTGTGGCTCTTCCCAACTTTTGCTTCCCTGTCCTTAGTAGCTGGGCTTTTTATCCTGTTGGAAACTGCCCTGATTCCAGTCATTGTGAGGGATTCAAAGATATAAAGAAAGGGAAAGATTCCAAAGGTTTCTTCTCAATATTTTGTGGTTTTGTTCACAAAGGGAGATGGCGGCAGCTTCCTAAGCATCACAGTAGGACTCCCTTTTCCGGGTACAGTTGACACCTACTGGACACTCTGTTTTCTTTCAGCCACCACTGTTCTCTAAGGCAGGGTTGCCAGATTTACAAATAAAAGTACTGAATACTGAGTTAAATGTGAGTTTCAGATCAATGATACATAATTTTTAGTACAAGTATGACCAAAGGCTGTATGAGATTTATATGGAAAAGTTATTCATTGATCATTTGAAATTCACATTTAGCTGGGTGCCTGTGTTTTATCTGCAACACTTCCTTATGGGCACTGCCACAACTAATACCCAGTATACTATCCCCCACCTCCCAAAGGAATTGGGATGTTTAATGAAAACCTTGCCCTGAATGCTTCTCTGCATCTTTTGTTTTACACTCTACTCATGGAATCCTACAGCAAAGCCACTTGTGTCTCATCGTCACAATACATTTTCAACAAACCACCTCTTCACTTACAGTCAGTCCATGTGAAGATTCAGCCCTGAGTTCTGGAAGTGAAACTGAGCCAGAGACAAATATGAATTGCAGAAACAGCAATAGGACCAACTTCGCCCCTCCCCTCTGGAGACTAGGGTTTGGCCGAGCTTGTCTGTCTGCCTTGACTCTAACCTGGACATGGTCTACATGTTACAGTATGATTCCACCCATGGTAAGTTCAAAGGCACAGTCAAGGCTGAGAATGGGAAGCTGGTCATCAATGGAAAGTCCATCTCCATCTTTCAGGGGTGAGATCCTACCAACATCGAGTGGGGTGATGTTAGTGCTGAATATGTTGTGGAGTCCACTGGTGTCTTCACTACCCTGGAGAAGGCTGGGGCTCATTTGAAGGGTTGTGCTTAAAAGGGACATCATCTCTGCCCCTTCTGCTGATTTCCCCATGTTTGTGATGTGTGTGAACCATGAGAAGTATGACAACTCCCTCAAGATTGTCAGCAATGCCTCCTGCACCACCAACTGCTTACCTCCCTCTGCCCCCGGCCAAGGTCATCCATGACAACTGTGGCATTGTGGAAGGATTCATGACCATAGTCCATGCCATCACTGCCACTCAGAAGACCATGGATGGCCCTTCTGGTAAACTGTGGCGTGATGGCCACGGGACTGCCCAGAACATCATCCCTGCATGCACTGGAGTTGCCAAGGATGTGGGAAAGTTCACTGAACTGAATGGGAAGCTCACTGGCATGGCTTTCCATGTGTCTACCTCCAATGTGTCAGTTATGGATCTGATCTGACCTGTTGCCTGAAGAAAGCTACCAAATATGATATCAAGAAGGTGGTGAAGCAGGCATCCGAGGGCCCCCTCAAGGGCATCCTGGGCTACACAGAAGACCGGGTTGACTCCTGTGATTTTAGCAGTGATACCCATTCTTCCTCCATTGTTATTGACGCTGGCATTGCCCTCAATGGCCACTTTGACAAGCTCAATTCCTGGTATGACAATGAATTTAGCTACAGCAACAGGGTGGTGGACCTCATGGTTCACATGGCCTCCAAGGAATAAAAATCCCTGGACCACCTACCCCAGCAAGAACCTACCCTTCCTTAGCTGCTGGGGAGTCCCTGCCCCCCCTCCCAATTTCCATCCTAGAACCCCTGAAGAAAGAGGGGTCTAGGGAGCCATACTGTTACTCTACCATCAATAAAGTTCACTGCACCTAGCTATTGAAAATAAATAGATCCTGGTCAAATGTGAATAGAGAGAAATATTTCACATTATTCAATTAAGGCTTATATTTCAATTTCCCTTTCGTATTCTCCAGTGTAAAATTAAGTCACTTAAAGAGAATCCCAGTACATTTTTGTTGAAGGTACACACTTTCCTTCCAGTTAGAAAATCTGAGCCTTTTAAAAAATCGCTATTTCCAGTTAAATTCTTTAGTCCCTAACTAAACAAAAAGATCACCTAGTATTTGAGAAAAACTGTTTTATGTTTTTGGATATTCAAATTAATGTCAACCTCAACTCAGGCACAAGGGTGTTCCGGGGCAATTTTGACATTACTAATTCGTTGACCCACTTCCTTCCTCCTGGGCCAGAGGCCCATTTGCAGCTGTTCTGGGTGTGGGTACCCTTCCTTTACCCATTCTCCACATGCCATTAAACACAGTGCTGGCTTCCACCCAACTACCTCCCACAACACACAGGATTTACTTGCCCTGCTGTCCAAATGCTTGGGTGCACCCGGTCTTCTGGTTGCTCTAGTCTAAGAATAGTACTGTTGATTTATCCAAGGCAAACCATCTCCCTTTTTGTTCTTTGTCTCTCTTGGAGGCCCCGTCTCACCTAGGAACATTGTGTTTTCTGCTTCTTCTATCTTCCTTTAAACCCTGTCTTTAAAAGGATCTGATCAACTCTTTTGCTTGGAGTTGGTCACATGGGGGTGGAGAAAATTTTGGAAAATTGAGATTTAAAAGTTCTGAGACCCTTTCTTCTCCCATAAATTCATACAACTACAAATTCAGGAGTTGGGATGGGGTGAGACAAGAGAGGATTTTCTGTTACTTTTATTTTTCTTGGAATTTTTCCATTGTGACTGACATTTACACTTTTACTGGGTTGTAAATAGTCACAGAAGGTTAATATGTGATCCTTCTTAGAAAAACAGGAAGGAACCCATTTGTAAAATAAGTTAAGGTCACATTGATGATTTGGGCAGTGGCCATAGGAAGGAGGTGCTATATCTTCAGGCCATGGAGGCCATTCCAGCATATGAGGAAGAAGTTTTGATAAGGGCCAGAGCAATCCTTGCTTGCTCCTTCTGCTCCTGAGTCTTCTCTTCAGTTATCACAAGAGTCACTCTAGTTTAGAATTAGTTATTATTGTTTATTTCATAAATATATTACATGTACAGGACACAGAATTTAAAATATCCAAAATGGGAGGCTGGTGTGCTGGCTCAACAGTGTTGCTTTTGCATGGCATGTTTGAGGACACAGGTTCCAACCCCAGCACCACATGCACAACTAAGTGTCAGAGCAACAAAATAAGATGAAAAACTAAATAAAGTTGATTCTCTCTCTCTCTCTTAAAAAAAAATTCCAATGGTCAATTGAGTAGACATCATGCTCCCTTCGTTTCTGACTATCCAGAAGCTAAACTCTATGATCATCTTTTAAATGTCCTCCTTCCAGAGATATCTATGCACTTTCAAAAATAGAGTTAGAGTTATTTAAAGGCAGTTATTGGTTTGCTTATTTTTTTCAAAGGGATAACACATTCAAATGGGTCAAAAATGAACCAATTAAAAAGGTTAACTAGTGAGGGGCTAAAGCAGTGGCTCAGTATTTGGAGCGCTTGCCTAGCATGCACAAGAACCCAGGTTCAAACCCCAGCACCACATACATAACTAAAACAAAACTCAGATGAAAAAATAAATAAAGTTGCTTCTCTCTCCCTTTATCTCTCTCTCTCTCTCTCTGTCTCTTTAAAAATAAATAAATATATAAAATAAATGGTAATTAGTGAAATGTCACACATGCAACTCTGCTTCCTGTCTTCTCCCCAGTTCCCACTTCCCCAGCACCCCATTCCACACTCTATCAGGTAACTGTTTTTTGTTCTGTCCTTACAAATTATTGCAGACTTTTTTTTTAAAGGCACATACAACCAAATACAATTTCTATTTCCTCTCAAAGCAGCTCTTTAACTTAGGACTTTATAAAGACAACAAAATGGATTATTTGAAAAAGCAAAATGTGCATTAGTGGAATTAACTATACGCAGTCAACTTGAACTTTGTAGTTCATAGTTATATATAATAAATACAAACAAATTTAACTGCAGGGGTTCCTTGGCTTCCGGATATTATAATCCTTTTAAAAGGTACAGCTCTTTTAAAAATTATTTAAAAGTCAGTATCACCTTGGCCCATACCAACAAGCATAGAAGCCCAATCGAACAGAGCCGTTGCCAATCATATATCATAATATAGGTGTACCTGGTGTACTACACAGATGTTCACTGTTTACTATTGGGCCTGTTGTCCTTCGGTGAGTCTGTGCAGTGCTGGCACCAAGGTGATTTACCACATATGTCTGCTCTGAGATTTTGCCCACCACACACAAGCATGGTTATCTGTAAATAGCTGTGTCGTTTGATGAGAGGAGCCCCGAGGCCTGCCACTTTGAGTGCACCTTATTTACAAAGTTCCCTGGTTCATCTCAGTCTCTGGTAGCCTGGAATTTATGTAATCATTGCATTTCCTCTCATACTTTGTAAGATATTGCTTAGTTTACCAAGTTGGGAGGCCATCCCAGAGAATATCTCCATTGCTAGCTCAAGAATCCTCCTACATCCCAGCTGCATTTGTTCCAGCTGTTTCTTTTTCCCTGTGGAATACCCTCCCTATGTAACCCTAGATTTTAAAGTTCCAGTAATCTTTTAAGATCCAATTCAAGTATTCCTTGAAAACAGCTCAGTTCTCCCATTTGGTGGTATTTCTCCCTCCTCTGGACCACCCATTGCTGACTCTATGATATCATCACATTCTGCTTACAATTGTGTTCTATCTTTAATTATAAACATATTTTCCCCCAGCCTAAGACTAATTTTTTAACTTTGGCTATTTATCCCTATAAGCCCATGGGTAGCTTAACAGAGTGTCCAGCATATAGTAGACTCTCAAAAAATGTTTATTGAACAGAATTGATCATTTGATTTAATTCTCGTCCTTAGACAGTTGGGTGATATAGGAAAAGCAAAAGTGATGAAGATCTGTTACTTGATAAGCCCTTTATCTGTCCCAAAGAAGTTTTCTACATGGACAGTGTAGCAGGTTAAGAACCCAGTCTGTGGCCTTAATATGACTTGGAGTCAGATCCAAGTTTTGCACTTAGATTACTTTAATCTCGAGCCAGATAGTTGACCTCTCTAAGCTCCAGTTTTCCCAAATGTAAAATAAGAATGTAAATAATACTACCTATCTGATAAAGTACTTAGTACAATGGCTGGCAGATAGTAAAATTCAATCATTACCATTTTTAATCATTTCATTGGGTTGATTACCAATGCCATCCATGTGGTCAGAAACCTTTGACAATAGTTGTTGAAACCGGGAGCTCTTTGAATCACAGTTCAGACCATTTCCACCCCAAGATACTATTTGCTTGGAAGAAGGAAAATTTAAAAAGGCATTAATGAAACCTTGGTGAGCCTTAATCTCCCACCAGGGAAGCAGGCCAAATAATAATTGTGAAAGTCTCTTCATTGGGCTGAAGAGGTGACTCAGTGGTTATGTGCTTGCCCATCATGTGTGAGTATGCGAGTTCAAACCCCAGCACCACATACACAGTGAAGTGTCATAGGAATGAAAGTCACATAAAAAAACTAAATAAAAATTGCTTCTTTCTCTCTCTCTCTGTCCCCTCTTTCTCAAAAAAAAAAAAAAAGAA